>WOXC01008334.1:0-89389 GCA_011680675.1 Gymnobelideus leadbeateri
AATTCACGTTTTCACCTTTTTTTTCAGATAGCATATTCTGAGCATTTTTGGTAGAATGTATATCTGACCATAACTGTAAAAACAGGCATTACATGTAAAATCTTTGCAGGGAAGTTTCACTTAATTAGATGTCTTAACCACAGCCATAGCATCTCAAATGCATGTTCTTCTTTTGTTTAAAATGGCATCATTAAGCTATCTCCCTAAAGCTTCAACAGTCTTACTGAAGATGTGGAGGGTTAAAGGAACTGTGTGTACAACAGTGCTTAGAATGCTAGTATTTCAAAGTACTTCGGAGAAATTCAGGTTTTCACCTTTTTTTCAGCTAGCCTACTCTGAGCAGGTTAGGTAGGGAAGGTATATCTGACCATAACTCTGTAGAAACAGGCATTACATGTAACTTCTTTTCTATGACAGCTTTCTCTTAGCGAGTTGTCTTAAACACAGCCATTACATCATATTTGCTTAGTAGTCCTTTGGTGGAAATGGCATTATTAAGAGATCTCCAGTTGAAACCAATGTGGGCAGATACTAAGGCCTTTTGCTAAAACAGTAAAAGCAAAGCTTCAACAGTCTGACTCAAAATGGTGAGGGTTGATGGAACTGTGAGTACAGCAGTGCTTTTAATTCTAGCGTTTCAAAGGACTTCTGAGAAATTCAGTTACACCTTTTTTTTTCCCAGCCTATTCTGAGCATGTTTGGTAGAGTTGGTATATCTGAGCACAACTCTGTAGAAACAGGCATTACATGTAAGTTCTTTTCTGTGAAAGGTTCTCTGTCTTCAAGACAGCCATTAGTTCTCAATTGCTTTGGCTTCTTTTGTGGGAAATAGCATTATTATGTTATATCTCATTGAAACCAATGTTGGCAGATATGAAGGCCTTTTGTTAAAAAAGTAAACCAAAGCTTCAGCAGTCTGACTGAAGATGTGGAGGGTTGTGGGAACATTGTGTACAACACTGCTTAGAATTCAAGCATTACAGAGGACTTTGGAGAAATTCAGGTTTTCTCCTTTTTTCAGATAGCCTATTCTGAACAGGTTTGGTAGAGTTGGTATATCTGACCACAACTCTGTAGAAACAGGTATTACATGTCAGTTCTTTTCCGTGAAAGCTTCTCTTAGTTTGTTATCTTCAACACAGCCATTACATTTCAATCGCTTTGTCTTCTTTTGTTTGAAATGGCATCAATAAGTTTTCTGCCCTAGACACCAATGTTGGCAGGTGTAAAGCCCTTTTGCTAAAAGAGTAAAAGCAAAGCTTCAGCACTGTGAGCAAAGATGTGGAGGCTTAAAGGAACTGTGTGTACAACAGTGCTTAGAATTCAAACATTTCAAAAGATTTCTGAGAAATTCACGTTTTCACCTTTCTTTTCAGATAGCGTATTCTGAGCATGTTTGGTAGAGAATATATATCTGACCATAACTCTGTAAAAACAGGCATTACATGTAAATTCTTGGCTGGAAAATATTTGCTGCGCTAGATGTCTTAACGACAGCCATTGCATTTCAAATCCATGTTCTTCTTTTGTTTAAAATGGCATCATTAAGCTATCTACTTTTGAAACCAAATTGGGCAGATATAAAGGCCTTTTGCTAAAGCAATAAAAGCAAAAGTTCAGAAGTCTGAGCAAAGATGTGAAGGGTTAAAGGAACTGTGTGTACAACAGTGATTAGAAAGCTTATATTTCAAACTACTTCGGAGAAATTCAGGTTTTCACATTTTTTTCATATAGCCTATTCTGAGCAGGTTTATTAGAGAAGGTATATCTGACAATAACTCTGTAGAAACAGGTATTACATGTAAGTTATTTTCCGTGAATGCTTCTCTTAGTTAGTTATCTTAAACACAGCCATTACATTTCAATTGCTTTGTCTTCTTTTGCTTGGAATGGCATCAATAAGTTTGCTCCCATAGAGAACAATGTTGGCAGGTATAAAGCCCTGTTGCTAAAAGAGTAAAAGCCAAGCATCAGCAGTCTGACTGAAGATGTGGAGGGTTAAAAGAACTGTGTGTACAATAGTGCTTAGAATGCTAGTATTTCAAAGGACTTCAGAGAAATTCACGTTTTCACCTTTTTTTTCAGATAGCCTATTCTGAGCAAGTTTGGTAGAGAATGTATATCTGACCATAACTCTGTAGAAACAGGCATTACATGTAACTTCTTTTCTATGCCAGCTTTCTCTTAATGAGTTTTCTTAAACACAGCCATTACATCCTAATTGCTTAGTAGTCCTTTGGTGGAAATGGCATTATTAAGAGATCTCCCATTGATAGAAAAGTGGGCAGATAGAAAGGCCTTTTGCTAAAACATTATACGCAAAGCTTCAACAGTGTGACTCAAAATGGGGAGGGTTAAAGAAACTGTGTGTACAACAGTGCTTTTAATTCTAGTGTTTCAAAGGACTACTGAGAAATTCAGGTTTTCACCTTTTTTTTTTTCAGATAGACTATTCTGAGCAAGTTTTGTAATGTATATCTGACCATAACTCTATAAAAATAGGCATTACATGAAAGTTCTTTTCTAGGGATGGTTCTCTGAGCTAGATGTCTTAAAGACAGCCATTACTTCTCAATTGCTTTGGCTTCTTTTGTGGGAAATAGCATTATTATGTGATACCCCATTGAAACCAATGTTGGCAGATATGAAGGCCTTTTGATAAAAAAGTAAACCAAAGCTTCAGCAGTCTGACTGAAGATGTGGAGGGTTGTGGGAACATTGTGTACAACACTGCTTAGAATTCAAGCATTACCGAGGACTTTGGAGGAATTCAGGTTTTCTCCTTTTTTCAGATAGCCTATTCTGGGCAGGTTTGGTAGAGCTGGTATATCTGACCACAACTCTGTAGAAACAGGTATTACATGTCAGTTCTTTTCCGTGAATGCTTCTCTTAGTTTGTTATCTTCAACACAGCCATTACATTTCAATCGCTTTGTCTTCTTTTGTTTGAAATGGCATCAATAAGTTTTCTGCCCTAGACACCAATGTTGGCAGGTATAAAGCCCTTTTGCTAAAAGAGTAAAAGGAAAGCTTCAGCAGTGTGAGCAAAGATGTGGAGGCTTAAAGGAACTGTGTGTACAACAGTGCTTAGAATTCAAACATTTCAAAAGAATTCTGAGAAATTCACGTTTTCACCATTCTTTTCAGATAGCGTATTCTGAGCATGTTTGGTAGAGAATGTATATCTGACCATAACTCTGTAAAAACAGATTAATGTAATGTAAATGTAAAAATGTAAAAAATGTAAATGTAATGTAAATGTAATGTAAAAAATGTAATGTAATGTAAAAATCTAATGTAAAAAAATTTACATTACATGTAAATTCTTGGCTGGGAAATATTCGCTGTGCTAGATGTCTTAATGACAGCCATTGCATCTCAAATCCATGGTCTTCTTTTGTTTGAAACGGCATCATTAAGCTATCTACTTTTGAAACCAAATTGGGCAGATATAAAGGCCTTTTGCTAAAGCAATAAAAGCCAAAGTTCAGCAGTCTGAGCAAAGATGTGGAGGGTTAAAGGAACTGTGTGTACAACAGTGCTTAGAATGCTTGTATTTCAAAGTACTTTGGAGAAATTCCGGTTTTCACATTTTTTTCATATAGCCTATTCTGAGCAGGTTTATTAGAGAAGGTATATCTGATAATAACTCTGTAGAAACAGGCATTACATGTAAGTTATTTTCCGTGAATGCTTCTCTTAGTTTGTTATCTTAAACACAGCCATTACATTTCAATCCCTTTGTCTTCTTTTGTTTGAAATGGCATCAATAAGTTTTCTGCCTTAGACACCAATGTTGGCATGTATAAAGCCCTTTCGCTAAAAGAGTAAAAGCAAAGCTTCAGCAGTGCGAGCAAAGATGTGGAGGCTTAAAGGAACTGTGTGTACAACAGTGCTTAGAATGCTAGTATTTCAAAGTACTTCAGAGAAATTCACGTTTTCACCTTTTTTTTCAGATAGCCTATTGCGAGCAAGTTTGGTAGAGAATGTATATCTGACCCTAACTCTGTAGAAACAGGCATTACATGTAACTTCTTTTCTATGCCAGCTTTCTCTTAATGAGTTGTCTTAAACACAGCCATTACATCCTAATTGCTTAGTAGTCCTTTGTTGGAAATGGCATTATTAAGAGATCTCCCATTGATAGAAAAGTGGGCTGATATTATGGCCTTTTGCTAAAACATTATAGGCAAAGCTTCAACAGTGTGACTCAAAATGGGGAGGGTTAAAGAACTGTGTGTACAACAGTGCTTCGAATTCAAACATTTCAAAAGATTTCTGAGAAATTCACGTTTTCACCTTTCTTTTCAGATAGCGTATTCTGAGCATGTTTGGTAGAGAATGTATATCTGACCATAACTCTGTAAAAACAGGCATTACGTGTAAATTCTGGGCTGGGAAATATTCTCTGCGCTAGATACCTTAACGACAGCCATTGCATCTCAAATCCATGGTCTTCTTTTGTTTAAAATGGCATCATTAAGCTATCTACTTTTGAAACCAAATTGGGCAGATATAAAGGCCTTTTGCTAAAGCAATAATAGCCAAAGTTCAGCAGTCTGAGCTAAGATGTGAAGGGTTAAAGGAACTGTGTCTACAACATTGCTTAGAATGCTTGTATTTCAAAGTACTTCTGAGAAATTCAGGTTTTCACCTTTTTTTTCAGATAGCCCTTTCTGAGCAAGTTTGGTAATGTATATCTGACCATAACTCTATAAAAATAGGCATTACATGAAAGTTCTTTTCTATGAAAGGTTCTCTGAGCTAGATGTCTTAAAGACAGCCATTACTTCTCAATTGCTTTGGCTTCTTTTGTGGGAAATAGCATTATTTTGTTATATCCCATTGAAATCAATGTTGGCAGATATGAAGGCCTTTTGATAAAAAAAGTAAACCAAAGCTTCAGCAGTCTGACTGAAGATGTGGAGGGTTGTGGGAACATTGTGTACAACACTGCTTAGAATTCAAGCATTACAGAGGACTTTGGAGAAATTCAGGTTTTCTCCTTTTTTCAGATAGCCTATTCTGAGCAGGTTTGGTAGAGTTGGTATATCTGACCACAACTCTGTAGAAACAGGTATTACATGTCAGTTCTTTTCCGTGAATGCTTCTCTTAGTTTGTTATCTTCAACACAGCCATTACATTTCAATCGCTTTGTCTTCTTTTGTTTGAAATGGCATCAATAAGTTTTCTGCCCTAGACACCAATGTTGGCAGGTATAAAGCCCTTGTGCTAAAAGAGTAAAAGCAAAGCTTCAGCAGTGTGAGCAAAGATGTGGAGGCTTAAAGCAACTGTGTGTACAACAGTGCTTAGAATTCAAACATTTCAAAAGAATTCTGAGAAATTCACGTTTTCACCTTTTATTCATATTGCCTATTCTGAGCACGTTTGGTAGAGAAGGTATATCTGACCATAACTCTGTAAGAACAGGCATTACATGTAGGATCTTTGCTGGGAAAGGCTCTCTTATCTAGATATCTTAAACACAGCCATTACTTCTCAATTGCTTGGTCTTTTTTTTTGGAAATGGCATCATTATTTTATCTCCCTTTGAAACCAATGAGGGCAGATACAAAGGCCTTTTGCTGAAACAGTAAAAGCAAAGCTTCAAAACTCTGAATCAAGATGTAGAGGGTTAAGGAATTGTGTGTACAACAGTGCTTAGAATTCTAGTATGTCAAAATACTTCTGAGAAATTCAGGTTTTCACCATTTTTTCAGATAGCCTACTCTGAGCATGTTTGATGGAGAAGATATATCTGATCATAATTCTGTAGAAAAAGGCATTAATGATTCTCTTAGCAAGAGGTCTTAAACACAGCCATTCCATCTCAATTGCTTGGTCTTCTTTTGTTTGAAATAGCATCAAAGGTATATCGGAGCATAAGTCTCTAAAAACAGGGATTGCCTTGGAGTTCTTTTCTATCACAGCTTTCTCTTACCTGGTTGTCTTAAAAGCAGGCATTCCATATCAAAAGCTTTGGCTTCTTTTCTTGGAAATGGCATCTTTATGTTTCCTCCCATTGAAACCAATGAGGACAAATATAACGGCCTTTTGCTGAAAAAGTAAAAGAAAAGCTTCAGCAATCTGACTAAATATTTGCAGGGTAAAAGCAACGATGTGTACAACAGTGCTTTGAATTCCAGTATTTCTTTTTTTTTTTTTTAAGTGTTGGTACTTATTTTATTTTATTTTTTGCTTTTTTTTTTAACAAATACATTATTAACTTCTGTTTTACATCATTCATTTCCGCCAGATTTTGAGTTACAATCATTTTCCCCCCATTATTCCCCTACCCAACCTCCCAGAATAGCAGTCCCACAAGATATCGCTTCCTCCAATCTGCTCTCTCCCATACCTTCTCCCATACCCCCTTCGACTTTTCCATTAGAGGAAGATGAATCTTTGTGTCCCAATGCCTGCACATCTTATCTCCCAATTATATGCAAAAGAGTATTAATAATAGTATTTATATATATATTTGAAACATTTAATGTTACGACCTCGAATTTCAGATCCATTTCCTTCCTCCCTTGTCACCCATTCCTTCTTGGGATATAAGTAATTCAGTATATGTTGTACATGTCTAGCTATGCAAAATATTATCATAGTAGATATATTGTACAAGGCTGCTTATAATTCCCTCCCACTCATCCCACCCCCCACCTGGTCCATTCCCTACATGATCCTGTCCCTCTTCTATAGTGGGTACTTCCAACCTCCCCTCACCCCAAGGATGCCCTCCCATCCATCATCCCTCCTCCCATCCCCCTCCCCCTATCCTGCTGCAGGTTGAAATATCCAATTTACTATGTATGTCACTCTCTCCCTGAACCAAATTCAATGTGAATGTGGTTTTGCCTTTTTAGCCTTCTTATTCTCCCCCTCCTTTGCAACCACTTCCCCTTGCTTCTTCTACATGAGATAGTTTACCCTACCCTGTCTCTCCCCATCTCCTCTTGCCACTTTCCTCTCTCACCTCATAATTTCATCCCTTGAGTATTCTCCCTTCCCAACAAATTCAACCTATGCCCTCTATCCATATATAACTGTAACCATATACACACACATTCACATATGTATTCATATGACCACACCCTTCTTCCATTATTTTCATAGTGAGAAAGATATCATCAGTCACAGTTATTGCTTTTCCATATAGGAATGTAAATAGTTCAACTTTGATAAGTTCCTTTTGATTTCTTTTCCCTGATTACCTTCTCAGGCATCTCTTCCTTCTTGTGTCTGGATGTCAAATTTTCTATTCAATTCTGGTTTTTTCCTCAAGAATGCTTGAAAGTCCTCTATTCCACTGAATGACCATATTTTCCCCTGAAACAAAATACTCAGTTTTGCTGGGTAGGTGACCCTTGGGTTCATTCCCAGTTCTTTTGCCCTCTGGAATATCATATTCCATGCCCTTCGATCCCTCAGTGTAGAAGCTGCCAGGTCCTGGGCTATTCTGATTGTGTTTCCACAATATTGAAATTGTTTCTTCCTGGCTGCTTGTAGTATTTTCTCCTTGATCTGGGGATTCTGGAACCTGGCTATAATATTCCTGGGAGTTTTCTTTTTGGGATCTTTTTCAGGAGGTGATCGGTGGATTCTTTCAACCTCTATTTTGCCCTCTGGATCTAAAACATCAGGGCAGTTTTCCTTGAGAATTTCTTGAAGGGTGATTTCTAGGTTCTTTCTTTGATCATGGCTTTCAGGTAGTCCAATAATTTTTAAATTGTCTCTCCTGGATCTATTTTCCAGGTCAGTGGTTTTTCCCATGAGATATTTCACATTGCCTTCTAATCTTTCATTTGTTTGGATCTGCTTAACAGCATCTTGATTTCTCATAAAGTCACTAGCTTCCATTTGCTCCAGTCTAACTCTGAAGGAATGAATCTCCTCAGTGAACTTTTGAGATTCTTTTTCCATCTGGCAAATTCGACTTTTTAAGGCTTTCTTCTCCTCATTGCCCTTTTGGGCCTCCTTTGCCATTTGAGTTAGTCTATTTTTTAAGGTGTTGTTTTCCTCAGTCAGGCTGTTGACCCTCATTTCATACTTTTCCTGCATCCTTCTCATTTCTCTTTCTAATTTTCCTCCACTTCTCTTATTTGATTTTTAAAGTCCTTCTTAAGGTCCTCTATGGCCTGCAACCCACTCATGTTTTCCCCTGGGGCTTTTGGAGCAGGACTTCTGACCTCACAGTCCTTTTCCCGCTCTATGCCCCCAATATAGGAGTCTAGGGTTGCATTTTTCTGTTTCCTTTGCCTTGGCATGTTGCCACTTAATTGCTTGACTTTTGGGCTTGTTGCCACACTATGGCTTTAAGGCCAGATAGAGGAATTTTCGTCCCGAACGTGTGGGGGGCAACTTCCGTTTCTGGCAAGCTGTAAACCCACCCACAACTTCCACCCTAGATCACAATCCAGATCCAGGGAGGTTAAAGCAAGAGCGATTACCCCCCAAGACTGATCGCTGGATCTCCCCACGATTTGTAGGCTGGGAGCCGGAAATGCCTCTGAAAACTACAAAATGGCGTGTCTCCTCAGCAGCTTCTAGCCCCCAGGGGAGGGAGCTGACGCATTCCCCAAATACAGATCCCAAAGTCCATAGGACACTAACCTCTTACTTTGTCCTAGGCAAGTCTATGTTGATAATTCTGGAATCTCCACAGTTCCTGGTGTTCTGGGGTTCCTCCAGCCGGCTGCTGGCCCTGCCGCCCTGGGGCTAAAACCTCGGCTCACGTGGACCTGGGCTGGCTCGGCTCCTGCGCTCTGCGCGCTACTGGCTCCCAGACCACTGCGCTGGTCCTTCCTGCAGGGTGCTGGGCTGTCCTCAGCGGGAGGTTAGCTTCTTTGTGTCGTTCTGTGGGTGCTGGGGCTCCAGAAGTTCTTCAGAGTCCCCTTTTACACAGTTTGTGGAGAATCTGGGGGCAGAGAGGCCTGGACGACCTGTTTCTACTCCGCCATCTTGGCTCTGCCCCGAATTCCAGTATTTCAAAAGACTTCTGAGAAATTAAGGTTTTGACCTCTTTTCAGATAGACTGTTACAAGCATGTTTGGTAGAAAAGGAATATATGAGCATAACTCGCTAGAAACAGGGATTACCCGGATGTTCTTTTATGTCACAGCTTTCTCTTAGATAGTGGTCTTAAAACCAGGCATTCCTTATCAAATGCTTTGGCTTCTTTTTGTGGAAATGGCATCTTTAGGTTTTCTCCCTTTTAAATCCATGAGGCTAAATATAAAGGCCTTTTGCTAAAAATTTAAAGCAAAGCTTCAGCAGTCTACCTAAAGATGTGTGGGGTTAAAGGAACTCTGTGTACAACAGTGCTTTGGATTCAAGTATTTCAAAAGACTTCTGAGAAATTCCGGTTTTTACCTTTCTTCAGACAGACTGTTACAAGCCTATTGGGTAGAAAAGGTTTATCTGAGCATAACTCTCTAGAAACAGGGAGTATACAGAAGTTCTTTTCTGTCACAGCCTTCTCTTTGCAAGTTGTCTTAAACGCAGGCATTAGACATCAAATGTTTTGACTTCTTTCCTGGAAATGTCATCATTAGTTTTTTTTCCATTGAAACCAATGAGGGCAGATATAAGGGCCTTGTGCTAAAAAAGTAAAATCAAGACTTCAGGAGTCTGACTAAAGGTGTTGAGGGTTAAAGCAGCTCTGTGTACAACAATTCTTTAAATTCAAGTATTTCAAAAGACTTTTGAGAAATTCAGGTTTTTACCTTTTTTCAGAGAGACTGTTACAAGCCTGTATGGTAGAAAAGGTATATCTGAGCACAGCATTCTAGAAACAGGGATTACCCAGAAGTACTTTTCTGTCACAGCTCTCTCTTAGCTAGTTGTCTTAAACGCAGGCATTCCATATCAAATACTTTTGCTTCTTTTCCTGGAAATGGCATCATTAGGTTTTCTCCCTTTTCAATCAATGAGGCTAAATATGAAGGCCTTTTGCTAAAAATGTAAAAGCAAAGCTTCAGGAGTCTGACTAAAGATGTGCAGGGTTAAAGCAACTATGTGTACAACATTGCATTGAATTCAAGTATTTCAAAAGAATTCTTAGAAATTCAGGTTTTTACATTTTTTCAGTCAGACTGTTACAAGCATGTTGGGGAGAAAAGGTATATCTGAGCAAAATTCTCTAGGAACAGGTATTACCCAGAAGTTCTTTTCTCTCACAGCTTTCTCTTAGCTAGTTGTCTTAAACCCAGTCACTACATATCAAATGCTTTGGCTACTTTCCTGCAAATGACATCATTAGGTTTTCTACCATTGACCGCAATGAGGGCAGATAAAAAGGCCTTTTGCTAAAAATGTAAAAGTAAAGCTTCAGCAGTCTGCCTAAAGATGTGCAGGGCTAAAGGAACTCTGTACAACAGTTTTTTGGATTCAAGTATTTCAAAAGCCTTCTGAGAAATTCAGGTTTTTACCTTTTGTCAGATAGACTGATACAAGCATGTTTGGTAGAAAAGATGTATCTGATCATAACTCTCTAGAAACAGAGATTATGCGGAAGTTCTTTTCTGTAACACTTTTCTCTTAGCTAGTTGTCTTAAAGTCAGTCATTCCATATAAAATGCTTTGGCTTCTTTTCCTGGAAATGGCATCATTACGTTTTCTCCCTTTGAAAGCAATGATGCAACATATAAAATCCTTTTGCTAAAAAAGAAAAAGGAAAGCTTCAGCAGTCTGCCTAAAGACATGGATAGTTAAAGAACTCTGTGCACAGCAGTGTTTTGAAATCAAGTATTTCAAAAGACTTCTGAGAAATTCAGGTTTTTACCTTTTTTCAGATAGACCATTACAAGCATGTTTGGTAGAAAAGGTATATCGAAGCATAACTCTAGAAATAGGGATTACCCGGAAATTCTTTTCCCTCTCAGCTTTCGCTTCGGTAGTTGTCTTAGAGGAAGGCATTCCATATCAAATGAATTGGCATCTTTTCCTGCAAATGGCATCATTTGGTTTTCTCCCATTGAAACCAATGAGTACAGATACAAAGGCCTTTTGCTAAAGAAGTAAAAGCAAAGCTTCAGCTTTCTGAATAAAGATGTGCAGGGTTAAAGCAACTCCATGTACAACAGTACTTTGAATTCAAATATTTCAAAAGTCTTCTGAGAAATTCAGTTTTTTACCTATTTTCAGATAGACTGTTACAACCATGTTTGGTAGAAAAGGTATATCTAAGCATAACTCTCTAGAAACAGGGATTACCCGGAAGTTGTTTCCTCCCACAGCTTTCTCTTAGCTAGTTGTCTTAAATGCAGGCTTTCCATATCAGATCCTTTGGCTTCTTTTCCTGCAAATGGCATCATTAGGTTTTCTCCCATTGAAAACAAGGAGGGCACATATAAAGGCCTTTTCCTAAAAAAGTAAAAGCAAAGCTTTACCTTTCTGACTCAAGATGTGCAGGGTTAAAGTAACTCCCTGTACAACAGTACTTTGAATTCAAGTATTTCAAAAGACTTCTGAGAAATTCAGGTTTTTACCTATTTTCAGATAGACTGTTACAAGCATGTTGGGCAGAAAAGGTATATCTGAGCATAACTCTTTAAAACAAGGATTATGCGGAAGTTCTTTTCAGATGCAGCTTTCTCTTAGCTACTTGTATAAAATGCAGGCATTCCATATCAAATGCTTTGGCTTCTTTTCCTGGAAATGGCATCATTAATTTTTCTCCTGTTGAAACCAATGAGGGCAGATATAAAGGCCTTTTGCTAAAAAAGTGAAAGAAAAGCTTCAGCAGTCTCACTAAAGATGTGGAGGGTGAAAGCAACTGTATGTACAACAGTGCTTTGAATTAAAGTATTTCAAAAGACTTCTGAGAAATTCATGTTTTTACCTTTTTCAGATAGTGTGTTACAAGCATATTTGGTAGAAAATGTATATCTGACCACAACTCTGTAGAAACAGGCATTACATGTAAGTTCTTTTCTGTGAAAGGTTGTCCTAACTAGTTGTCTTAAACACAGCCATTACATCTAAATTGCTTGGTCTTCTTTTGTTGAAAATGGCATCATTAGATTTTCTCCCATTGAAACCAAGGAGGGCAGGTATAAAGGCCTTTTGCTAAAAAAGTAAAAGGAAAGCTTCAACGGGCTGACTAAAGATGGTGAGGGTTAAAGAACTCTGTGGACAGCAGTGCTGAGAATTCACGTATTTAAAAGGACTTCTGAGAAATTCCGGTTTTCACATTTTTTTCAGATAGCCTATTCTGAGCAGGTTTGGTACAGAAGGTATACCAGACCAGAACTCTTAAGAAACAGGAATGTTCTCTGCTGTGACAAGTTCTCTTAACTAGTTTTCTTCAAGACAGCCGTTATATCTCAATTGCTAGGCCTTCTGTTGTTGGAAATGGCATCGTTAGTTTTTATTCCCAGTGAAACCAATGAGCGCAGACACATAAGTCTTTGCTAAAAAAGTAAAAGCAAAGCAAAGTACAACAGTACTTTGAATTCAAGTATTTCAAAAGACTTCTGAAAAATTCAGGTTTTTACCTTTTTTCAAATAGACTGTTACAAGCATGTTTGGTAGAATAGGTATATCTGAGCTTAACTCTCTAGAAACATGGATTATCCCAAAGGTCTTTTCTCTCACAGCTTACCCTTAGCTAGTTGACTTAAAAGCAGGCCTTCCATAACAAATGCTTTGATTTCTTTTCCTGGAAATGGGATCATCAGGTTTTCGCCCATTGAAACCAAAGAGGGCAGATATAAAGGCATTTTGCTAAAAAAGTAAAAGCAAAGCTTCACCTTTCTGACTAAAGATGTATAGCGTTAAAGCAACTCTGTGCACATCAGTGCTTTGAATTTACGTATTTCAAAAGACTTCTGAAAAATTCAGGTTTTTACCTTTTTTCAGATAGACTTTTACAAGCATGTTGGGTAGAAAAGGTATATCTGAGCATACCTGTCTAGAACAGGGATTAACCAGGAGTTCTTTTCTGTCACAGCTTTCTGTTAGCTAGTTTTCTTAAATGCAGGCATTCCATGTCAAATGGTTTGGCTTCCTTTCGTGGAAAATACATCATTAATTTTTCTCCTGTTGAAAACATTGAAGGCACATATAAAGGCCTTTTGCTAAAAAAGTAAAAGCAAAGCTTCAGCAGTCTGCATAAAGACGTGGAGGGTTAAAGCAGCTATGTGCAAAACAGTGCTTTGAATTCAAGTATTTCAAAAGACTTCTGAGAAATTCAGGTTTTTACCTTTTTTCAAATAGACTGTTACAAGCATGTTCGGTAGAAAAGGTATGTCTGTGCATAACCCTATAGAAACAGGGATTACCCGGAACTTCTTTTCTGTCACAGTTCTCTCTTAGCTAGTTTTCATAAATGCAGACATTCCATGTCAAATGCTTTGGCTTCTTTTCGTGGAAAATGCATCATTAATTTTTCTCCTGTTGAAAACATTGAGGGCAGATATAAAGGCCTTCTGCTAAAAAAAGTAAAAGCAAAGCTTCAGCAGTCTCACTAAAGATGTGGAGGGTGAAAGCAACTATGTGTACAACAGTGC
This sequence comes from Gymnobelideus leadbeateri, assembly GCA_011680675.1. Taxonomy (NCBI): domain Eukaryota; kingdom Metazoa; phylum Chordata; class Mammalia; order Diprotodontia; family Petauridae; genus Gymnobelideus; species Gymnobelideus leadbeateri. Next base: position 13,516 of record WOXC01008334.1, read on the forward strand.
TTTGCATTCAAGTATTTCATAAGACTTCTGAGAAATTTATGTTTTTACCTTTTTCAGATAGTCTGTTACAAGCGTATTTGTTAGAAAAGGTATATCTGACAACAACTCTGTAGAAACAGGCTTTATATTTTAAGTTCTTTTCTGTGAAATGTTGTCTTAGCTATTTGTCTTAAACACAGCCATTGCATCTCAATTGCTTGGGCTTCTTTTGTTGAAACTGGCATCATTAGATTTACTCCCAATGAAACCAACGAGGACAGATATTTAGCCTTTTGCTAAAACAGTAAAAGCAAAGCTTCAGCAGTCTGACTAAAGATGTTGGAGGGTTAAAGGAACTCTGTGTAAAAGAGTGCTTAGAATTCTAGTATTTAAAAGGACTTTTGAGAATTTCAGGTTTTCACCTTTTTTTTCAGATAGTCTATTCTGAGCAGGTTTGGTAGAGAAGTTATAGCAGACCAAAACCATTATGAAACAGGGTTCACACGGATGTTCTTTTCTGCGACAAGTTCTCTTAACTAGTTTCTTCAAGATAGCCATTACATCTCAATTGCTTGATCTTCTGTTGTGGGAAATGGCATCATTATGTTTTCTCCCATTGAAACCAATGTGGGCAGGTAGAAAGGCTTTTTTTTTTTTTATAATGCAAACCCTTGCATGGCAATCCAAATTTATTGAACTACTGATGCTAAGTTATACAAAATTGCACCACTTTAAGGCTTTTAGTTTACATTTGGCCACCTCAAAGTAGTTGTGACATTAGGTTGGTCAATTTAAATACTGTGGCTCCCTGTTGAATATACACACAATCTTTACACCCAAATGTTAAATGCATACAAAGCAACAAGGCATTGTTAAATAAATCAGCAAAAAGTTAGTTACTGCAACTTAGGCCCTGTGACCAATTACACATGATTAAAATTTCTTGGAAATGGCATCGATATGTTTCCTCCCATTGAAACCAATGAGGGCAGATATAAAGGCCTTTTGCTACAAAAGTAAAAGCAAAGCTGCAGCAGTCTGACTAAAGATGTGGTGGGTTAAAGGAACTCTGTGTACAAAAGTGCTTGGAATTCAAGTATTTCAAAAGACTTCTGAGAAATTCAGGTTTTCACCTTTTTTTGAGATAGCCAATTCTGAGCATGTTTGGTAGAGAAGGTATATCTGACCACAACTCTGTATAAACAGGCATTACATGTAAGATCTTTTCTGTGAAATGTTGTCTTAGGTAGTTGTCTTAAACACAGCCATTACATCTCAATTGCTTGGTCTTCTTTTGTTGGAAATGGCATCAATAGATATACTCCCAATGAATCCGATGAGGGCAGATGTAAAGGCCTGTTGCTAAAACATTAAAAGCAAAGCTTCAGCTGTCTTACTTAAGATGTTGGAGGGTTAAAGGAACTCTGTGTACAACAGTGCTTAGAATTCCAGTATTTCAAAGGACTTTTGAGATATTCAGGTTTTCACCTTTTTTCAGAAAGTCTATTCTGAGCATGTTTGGTAGAGAAGGTATACCAGACTATAACTCTTTAGAAACAGGGATTATATGGATGTTCTTTATTGTGACAAGTTCTCTTAACTAGTTTTCTTCAAGATAGCTATTACATCTCAATTGCTTGGTCTTCTGTTGTTGGAAATGGCATCATTAGATTTACTCCCAGTTAAACCAATGTGGGCAGCTATAAAGTCCTTTTACTAAAACAGTAAAAGCAAAACTTCAGCAGGCTAACTAAAGATGTGGAGCGTTAAAGGAACTCTGTGTACAACAGTGATTAGAATTAAAGTATTTCAAAAGACTTCTGAGAAATTAAGGTTTTCAACTTTTTTTCAGATAGTCTATTCTGAGCATGTTTGGTATAGAAGGTATATCTAAACACAACTCTGGAGAAACAGGTATTATATGTAAATTCTTTTCTGTGAAAGGTTCTCTTAGGTAGTTGTCTGAAACACAGCCATTACATTTCAATTGTTTGGTCTTCTTTTGTTGGAAATTGCACCATTAGTTTTTCTCCCATTGAAACCAATGAAAGCAGATATAAAGGCCTTTTGCTAAAAAGGTAAAAGCAAAGCTTCACCAGTCTGACTAAAGATGTCTAGGATTAAAGCAACTCTGTGTCAACAGTGCTTTGAATTCAAGTATTTTAAAAGACGTCAGAGAAATTCAGGTTTTGACCTTTTTTCAGATAGACTGTTGCAAGCATATTTGGTATAAAAGGTATATCTGAGAATAACTCTCTAGAAACAAGGAATACCCAAAAGTTCTTTTTTGTCACAGCTTTCCCTTAGCTAGTTTTCTTAAACTCCGGCATTACAATTCAAATGCTTTTGCTTCTTTTCCTGGAAATGGCATCATTATGTTTTCCCCAATTGAAACCAAAGAGTGCAGATATAAAGGCCTTTTGCAAAGAATGTAAAAGCAAAGCTGCAGCAGTCTGATTAAAGATGTGGAGGGAAAAAAGTAACACTGTGTACAACCGTGCTTTGATTTCAAGTATTTCAAAAGACTACTGAGAAATTTAGGTATTTACGTTTTTTCAGATAGATTGTTACAAGAATGTTGGGTATGAAAGGTATATCTGGGCATAACTCTCTAGAAACAGCAATTATCCTGAAATTCATTTCTATCAAAGCTTTCTCTTAGCTAGTTGTCTTAAATGCAGTCATTACAGGGGGCGGAGCCAAGATGGCGGAGTAGAAACAGCTTTTCCAAGCCACTCTGCCCTCAGATTCCCCCCAAACTATGTAAAAGGGGACTCTGAACAACTTCTGGAGCCCCAGCACCCACAGAACGACACAGAGAAGCTAACCTCCTGCTGAGGATAGCCCAGCAGCCTTGCAGGAAGGACCAGCGTAGCGGTCTGGGACCTGGCAGCGCACAGCGTGCATAGCGCGGGAAGCCGAGCTTGGGAAGCCTAGCCGAGCGGATCCCAGGTCCGCGTGAACCGAGATTATAGCCCCAGGGTGGCAGGTCCAGCAGCCGGCTGGAGGAACCCCAGAACAGCAGGAGCTGTGGCGACTCCAGAATTATCAACATAGACATGCCTAGGACAAAGTAAGAGGTTAGTGTCCTATGGACTTTGGGTCATGTATTTAGGGAATGTGTCGGCTCCCTCCCCTGGGGACTAGAAGCCACTGAGGAGACATGCCATTTTGTAGTTTTCCCAAGCAGCTCCAGCTCCCAGCCTGCAATTAATTGTAGGGAGATCCAGTGATCAGTCCTGGGGGGGTAATCGCCCTTGCTTTAACCTCCCTCGATCTGGATTGTGTCCTAGGGTGGAAGTCGTGGGTGGGTTTACAGCTTGCCAGAAATGGAAGTTGCCCCCCACATGTTCGGGACGAAAATTCCTCTATCTGGCCTTAAAGCCATAGTGTGGCAACAAGCCCAAAAGTCAAGTAATTAATTGGCAACAAAGATATAAAGAATTTTGCTAAAAAAGTTGATGCAAAGCTGCAGAAGTCAGACTAAAGATGTGGAGGGTTAAAGCAACTCTGTGTAAAACAGTGCTTTGAATTCAAGTTTTTCAACAGACATCAAAATTCATGATTTTACCTTTTTTTTAATAGATAGTTACAAGCATGTTTGGTAGAAAAGGTGTATCTAAGCATACCTCTCTTGAAACAGGGATTACCCGGACTTTCTTTTCGGTCACTGCTTTCTCTTAGCCAGTTGCCTTAAAGGAAGACATTACATATCACATGCTTTGGCTACTTTTCTTCAAAATGGCATCATTATGTTTTCCCCCACTGAAACCAAGAGGGGCAGATATAAAGGCCTTTTGCTGAAAAAGAAAAAGTAAAGTTGCAGCAGTCTGACTAAAGATGTGGAGAGTTAAATCAACACTGTGTACAACAGTGCTTTGAATTCAAGTATTTCAAAAGACTTCTGAGAAATTTAGGTTTTTACCTTTTTACAGATAGACTGTTGCAAGCATGTTGGGTAGAAAAGGTATATCTGAGCATAACTCTCTAGAAACAAGAATTAAAAGTTGAGATGAGATGGCTGTATGTAAGACAACTCACTAAGAGAAAGGTGTCACAGAAAAGAACTTCTGGTAATACCTGTTTCCACAGTGTTATTCTCAGATATACCCTCACTACTAAATATGATCAGAATAGGCTATCTGAAAAAGAGGTGAAAACCTGAATTTCTCAGAAGTCTTTTGAAATACTTGAATTCTAAGAAATGTTCTACACAGAGTTCCTTTAACCCTCCAAATCTTTAGTCAGACTGTGGAAACTTTGCTTTTACTTTTTTAGAAGAAGGCATTTAGATCTGCCCTCATTGGTTTCAATGGCAGAAAAACCTAATGATGCCATTTCCATGAAACAGAAGCCAAAGCACTTCATATGTAATGCCTGCCTTTAAGAAAACTAGGTAAGGGAAAGCTGTGACATAAAAGAACTTCTGCGTAATGCATGTTTCTAGAGAGTTATGCTCAGATATACCTTTTCTACGAAACATGCTTTTAACACTCTATCTGAAAAAGGTAAAAACATAAATTTCTCAGAAGTCTTTTCAAATAATTGAATTAAAAGCACTGTTGTACACAGAGTTGCTTTCAACCTCCACATCCTTAGTGAGACTGCTGAAGCTTTGCTTTTACTTTTTTAGCAAAAGGTTTTTATATCTGCACTCATTGGTTTCAACGGGAGAAAACCTAATGATGCCATTTCCAGGAAAAGAAGCCAAAGCATTTGATATGGAATGCCTGAATTAAAGACAACTAGCTAAGCGAATGGTGGACAGAAAAGAAGTTCCCCATAATCCCTCAGATACACGTTTTCTACCAAACATTATTGTAAAAGTCTATCTGAAAAAAGGTAAAAACATGAATTTCTCAGAAGCCTTTGGAAATGCTTGAATTCAAAGCACTATTATAAACAGAGTTGCTATAATCCCTCATATCTCTGGTCAGACTGCTGCAGCTTTGTTTTTACCTTTTTAGCAAAAGGCCTTTATATCTGCCTTCATTTCTTTCCATGGTCAAAAAGCAAATGCTGCCATTTCCAACAAAAGAAGACCAAGCAATTGAGAAGTAATGGCTGTGTTTAAGAAATCTAGAGAAGAGAACCTTTCCCAGAAAACAACTTACATGTCATACCTGTTTCTTTAGACTTATGGTGAGATATACCTCTTCTACCAAACATGCTCAGAATAGGCTATCTGAAAAAAAGGTGAAAACCTGAATTTGTCAGAAGTCTTTTGAAATACTTGAATTCTAAGCACTGCTGTACACAGAGTTCCTCTATCCTTCCACATATTTAGTCAGATTGCTGAACCTTTGCTCTTACTTTTTTAGCAAAAGGCCCTTATATCTACACTCTTTGGTTTCAATGGAAGAAAAGCGAATTATGCCATTTGAACAAAAGAAGACAGAGCAGTTGAGATGCAATGTCTGTGTTTAAGACAACTAGCTCAGAGAACCTTTCCCAGAAAAGATCTTACATGTAATGCCTGTTTCTACAGAGTTGTGGTCAGATATACCTTCTCTAACAAACATGCTCAGAACAGGCTATCTGAAAAAAAGGTGAAAACCGGAATTTCTTAGAAGTCTTTTGAAATATTTGAATTCTAAGCACTTTTGTACACAGAGTTCCTTTAAGCCTGCACATCTTGAGTGAGACTGCTGAAGCTTTGATTTTACGGTTTTATCCAAAGGCCTTTATGTCTGCCCTCATTGGTTTCAATGGGTGATATCTCAATTATGCCATGTCCACCAAAAGAAGATCAAGCAATTGAGATGTAATGGATGTGTTGAAGACATCTAGCTCAGAGAACCTTTCCCAGAAAAGAACTTACATGTAATGCCTGTTTCCACAGAGTTATGGTCAGATATACCTACAGTACCAGACATGCTCAGAATAGGCTATCTGAAAAAAGGTGAAAACCTGAATTTCTCAGAAGTCCTTTGAAATACTAGAATTCTAAGTACTGCTGTACACATAGTTCCTTTAACCCTCCACAACTTTAATCAGACGGCTGAAGCTTTGCCTTTACTTTTTTAGGAAAAGACTTTTATATGTACCTTCACTGGTTTCAACAGGGGAAATTTTAATAACGATGTTTCCACCAAAAGAAGTCGAAGCTATTGAGATGAAATGTCTGTGTTTAAGACAATTAGCTAACATAAAGCTGTGAGAGAAATGAACTTTGGGGTAATCCCTGTCCCTAGAGGCTTATGTTCAGATATACATTTTCTAACAAACATGCTTGTAAGACTCTATCTGAAAAAGGGTGAAAACCTGAATTTCTCAGAAGTCTCTGGAAATATTTGAATGCAAAGCACTGTTGTACACAGAGTTGCTTTAACCCTCCACATCTTTAGACAGACTGCTGAAGCTTTGCTTTTACTTTTTTAGCAAAAGGCCTTTATATCTGCCCTCATTGATTTTAATGGGGGAAAACCTAATGACGCCATTTCCACGAATCAAAGCTAAAGCATTTGAAATGTAATGCCTGAGTAGAGTTTCTTTAACCCTGCACATCTTTATTCAGAAAGCTGAAGCTTTGCTTTTACTTCTTTAGCAAAAGGCCTTTCTATCTGCCCTCATTGGTTTCAATGGGAGAAAACCAAATGATGCCATTTGCAGGAAAAGATGCCAATTCATTTGATATGGAATGCCTTCCTTTAAGACAACTACATAAGCGAAAGCTGAGAGCGAAAAGAATTTCCAGGTAATCCCTGTTTCTAGAGAGTTATGCTTAGATATACCTTTTCTACCAAACATGCGTGTAATGGTCTATCTGAAAAATGGTAAAAACCTGAATTCCTCAGAAGTCTTTTGAAACACTTGATTTCAAAGCACTGCTGTGCGCAGAGTTGTTTAACCATCCATGTCTTTAGGGAGACTGCTGAAGCTTTCCTTTTTCTTTTTTAGCAAAAGGATTTTATATGTTGCATCATTGCTTTCAAAGGGAGAAAACGTAATGATGCCATTTCCAGGAAAAGAAGCCAAAGCATTTTATATGGAATGCCTTCGTTTAGGACAACTAGCTAAGAGAAAGCTGTGATAGAAAAGAATTCCCGGGTAATAACGGTTTGTAGAGTGTTCCGCCCAGATATAACTTTTCTACCAAACATGCTTGTATCAGTCTATTTGAAAAATGGAAAAAAACCTTAACTTCTCAGAAGTCTTTAGAAATACTTGATTTCAAAGCCCTGTTGTGCACAAAGTTGCTATAAGCCTCCACATCTTTAGTCAGCCTCCTGAAGCTTTTCTTTTACTTTTTAGCAAAAGGCATTTTTTATCTGCCCTCACTGGTTTCAGTGGGAGCATACTTAATGATGCCATTTCCAGGAAAAGAAACCAAGGCATTTGATAAGTAATGACTGAGTTTAAGACAACTGGCTAAAAGAAAACTGTTACAGAAAAGAACTTCCGCATAATCTCTGTTTCTAGAGAGTTATGATCAGATAAATCTTTTCTACCCAACATACTTGTAACAGTCTATCTGACAAAACGTAAAAACCTGAATTTCTAAGAATTCTTTGAAATACTTGAATTCAATGCAATGTTGTACACAGAGTTGCTTTAACCCTGCACATCTTTAGTCAGAGTCCTGAAGCTTAGCTTTTACTCTTTTAGCAAAAGGCCTTTATAACTGCCCTCATTGGTTTCAAAGGGAGAAAATATAATGATGCCATTTCCAGGAAAAGAAGCCAAAGCATTTGATATGGAATGCCTATGTTTAAGACATCTAGCTAAGAGAAAGCTGTGACAGGAAAAAACTTCCGGGTAATCCCTGTTTCTGGAGAGTTATGCTCATATGTACCTTTTCTACCAACCAGGCTTGTATCAGTCTATCTGAAAAAAGGTAAAAACCTGAGATTCTCAGAAGTCTTTTGAAATACTTGATTTCAAATCCCTCTTGTGCACAGAGTTGCTTTAACCCTTCACATCTTTAGTCAGACTCCTGAAGCTTTGCTTTTACATTTTTAGCAAAAGGCCTTCATATTTAGCCTCATTGATTGAAAAGGGATTAAACCTAATGATGCCATTTCCAGGAAAAGAAGCAAAAGTATTTGATATGGAATGCCTGCGTTTAAGACAACTAGCTAAGAGAGAGTTGTGACAGAAATGTACTTCCGGGTAATCCCTGTTTCTAGAATGCTGTGCTCAGATATACCTTTTCTACCATACAGGCTTGTAACAGTCTCTCTGAAAAAAGGTAAAAACCTGAATTTCTCAAAAGTCTTTTGAAATACTTGAGTTTAAAGAATTTTTGTACACAGAGTTGCTTTAACCTTCCACACCTTGAGTCAGACTCCTGCAGTTTTGCTTTTACTTTTTTAGCAAAAGGCCGTTATATCTGCCCTCATTGGTTTCAAGGGAAAAATCCTAATGATGCCATTTCCAGGAAAGAAGCCAAAGTATTTGATATGTAACGACTGCATTTAAGACAACTAGCTAAGAGAAACCTGTGACAGAAAAGAACTTCAGCATAATCTCTGTTTCTAGAGAGTTATGATCAGATAAAACATTTCTACCCAACATGATTATAACAGTCTATGTGAAAAGAGGTAAAAACCTGTAATTCTCTGAAGGCTTTTGAAAAATACTTGATTCCAAAGCACTGTTGTACACATAGTTCCTTTAACCCTGCACATCTTTAGGCAGACTGCTGAAGCTTTGCTTTTACATTTTTAGCAAAAGGCCTTTCTAACTTCCTTCGTTGATTTCAATGGGAGAAAACATAATGATGCCATTTCCAGGAAAAGAAGCCAAAGCTTTTGATACGGAATGCCTGTGTTTAAGACAACTAGCAAAGCGAAAGCTGTAATAGAAAATTACTGCTGGGTAATCCCTGTTTCTAGAGTGTTGTGCTCACATAAACCGTTTCTACCCAACATGCTTGTAACAGTCTGTCTGAAAAAAGGTAAAAACCTGAATTTCTCAGAAGTCTTTTGTAATACTTGAATCCAAAGCACTGTTGTACACAAAATTCCTTTAACCCTGCACATCTTTAGGCAGACTGCTGAAGCTTGGATTTTACTTTTTTAGCAAAAGGACTTCATATTTAGCGTCATTGATTGAAAAGGGAGAAAACCTAATGATGCCATTTCCAGGAAAGGAAGCTAAAGTATTTGAAATGGAATGCCTGCGTTTAAGACAATTAGCTAAGAGAAAGCTCTGACACAAAAGAACTTCCGGGTAATCCCTGTTTCTAGAGTGTTGTGCTCAGATATACCCTTTCTACCAAACAGGCTTGTAACAGTCTCTCTGAAAAAAGGTAAAAACCTGAATTTCTCAGAAGTCTTTGGATATACCTGAATTCAAGCACTGTTGTGCACAGTGTTGCTTTAACCCTGCACATCTTTCATCAGAACGGTGAAGCTTTGCTTTTAGTTTTTTAACAAAAGTCCTTGATATTTGCCCTCATTGGTTTCAAAGGGAGAAAACCTAATGATGCCATTTCCACGAAAAGAAGCCAAAGCCTTTGATATGGAATGCCTGCGTTTAATACAACTGGTTAAGAGAAAGCTCTGAAAGAAAAGGTAATCCCTGTTTCTAGACAGTTATGCTCAAAAAAACCTTTTCTCCCCAACATGCTTGTAACAGGCTATCTGAAAAAAGGTAAAACCCTGAATTTCTCAGAAGTCTTTTGAAATACTTTAGTTTAAAGAATTGTTGTACACAGAGTTGCATAAACGCTGCACATCTTTAGTCAGACTCGTGAAGTTTTGCTTTTGCTTTTTTAGGAAAAGGCCCTTATATCTACCCTCATTGGTTTCAAAGGAAGAAAACCTAATGATGCCATTTCCACGAAAAGAAGCCAAAGCATTTGATATGGAATGCCTGCTTTTAATACAACTGGCTAAGAGAAAGCTCTGACAGAAAAGAACTTCTGGGTAATCCCTGTTTCTAGAGAGTTATGCTCAGATATTCCTTTTCTATGAAACATGCTTGTAACAGTCTATCTGAAAAGAGGTCAAAACCTTAATTTCTCAGAAGTCTTTTGAAATACTTGAATTCAAAGGACTGTTGTACACATCATTGCTTTAACCCTGTACATATTTAGTCAGATTGCTCAAGCTTTGCTTTTACTTTTTTAGCAAAAGGCATTTATATTTGCCCTCATTGGTTTCAATGGGAGAAAACTTAATGACGCCATTTCCATGATGAGATCCCGAAGCCTGTGGTATGTAATGCCTGTGTTGAAGACAACTAGCTAAGAGAAAGGTGGACAGAAAAGAACTTCCGTGTAATCCCTCTTTCTAGAGAATTATGCTCAGATATACATTTTCTACCAAACATGCTTGTAACAGTCTATCTGAAAAAAGGTAAAAACATGAATTTCACAGAAGTCGTTGGAAATACTTGAATTCAAAGCACTGTTCTACACAGAGTTGCTATATCCCTCCAAATCTTTAATAAGACTGCTGAAGCTTTGCTTTTACATTTTTAGGAAAAGGTCTTTGTATCTGCTCTCATTTGTTTCCAATGGGGGAAAACTTAATGATGCCATTTTCCAGGAAAACAAGACAAAGCATTTGATATGAAATGCCTGTGTTTAAGACAACTAGCTAAGAGAAAGTTATGACGGAAAAGAACTTCTGTGTAATCCCTCTTTCTAGAGAGTTATGCTCAGATATACCTTTTCTATGAAAAATGCATGGAACTGTCTATCTGAAAAAAAGGTAAAAATATGAATATCTTCGAAGTCCTTTGAAACACTTGAATTCAAAGCACTGTACAAAACAGAGGTCCTATAACCCTCCAGATCTTTAGTCAGACTGCTGAATCTTTGCTTTTACTTTTTTAGCAAAAAGCCTTTATATATACACTCACAGATTTCAATAGTAGAAATTTTAATAATGGCATTTCCACGAAAAGAAGCCAAAGATATTGAGATGAAATGCCTGTGTTTAAGACAATTAGCTAACAGAAAGTTGTGAGAGAAATGAACTTTGGGGTAGTCCCTGTTTCTAGAGACTTATGTTCAGATATACCTTTTCTAACAAACGTGCTTATAACAGAATTTCTGAAAAAAGGTAAAAACATGAATTTCTCAGAAGCCTTTGGAAATGCTTGAATTCAAAGCACGGCTCTACACAGAGTTGCTTTAAGCCTCCACATCTTTAGTCAGACTGCTAATGCTTTGCTTTTACTTTTTGGCAAAAGGCCTTTATATCTTCCCCCATTGGTTTCAATGGGGGAAAACCTAATCATGTCATTTCCACAAAAAGAAGGCAAAGCATTTGATGTGCAATGCCTGTATTTAAGACAACTAGCTAACACAAAGCTTTGACAGAAACGAACTTCCGGACAATCCCTGTGTCTAGAGAGTTATGCTCAGATATACCTTTTCTACCAAACATGCTTGTAACAGTCTATCTGAAAAAAAGGTAAAAATATGAATTTCTCAGAAGTCTTTTGAAATTCTTGAATTCAAAGCACTGTTATACACAGAGTTGCTTTTACCCTCCACATCTTTAGTCAGACTGCTGCAGCTTTGCTTTAACTTTTTTATAAAAAGGCCTTTATATCAGCCCTCATTGGTTTCAAGCGGAGAAAACTTAATGATGCCATTTCCAAGAAAAGAAGCCAAAGCATGTGATATGTAATGCCTACGTTTAAGACAACTAGCTTAGAGAAAGCTGGAAAGAAAAGAACTTCCGGGTAATCTATTTTTCTAGAGAGTTATGCCCAGATATACCTTTTCTAACCAATATTCTTGTAACAGTCTATCTGAAAATAGGTAAAGACCTGAATTTCTCAGAAGTCCTTAAAAATACTTGAATTGAAAGCTCTGTTATACACAGAGTAGCTTTAAACCTCCACATCTTTAGTAAGACAGCTACATCTTTGCTTTTACTTTTTTAGCAAAAGGCCTTTTCATCTGTGCTCATTAGTTTCAATGGGGGAAAAACTAATGATGCCATTTCCAGGAAAAGAACCAAAAACATTTAAAATGTAACACCTGGGTTCAAGAAAACTAGCTAAGAGAAAGCTGTGACAGAAAAGAACTTCCGGGTAATTCCTGTTTCTAGAGAGTTATGCTCAGATATACCTTTTCTACCAAACATGCTTGTAACAATCTATCTGAAAAGAGGTAAAAACATGAATTTCTCAGAAGTCTTTTGATATACTTGAATTCAAAGCACTGTTATTCACAGAGTTGCTTTTAACCTCAACATCTTTAGTCAGACTGCTGAACATTCTTTTACGTTTTTAGCAGAAGGACTTTGTATATGTCCAAATTGGTTTCAGTGGGAGAAAACCTAATGATGCCATTTCCATGAAAAGAAGCCAAAGCATGTGATATGTAATGCCTGCGTTTAAGATAACTCATTAAGAGAAAGCTGGACAGAAAAGAACTTCTGGGTAATTGCTGTTCCTAGAGAGTTACTCTCAGATATACCTTTTCTACTAAACATACTTGTAACAGTCTATCTGACAAACAGAAAAAAGGTGAATTTCTCAAAAGTCTCTGGAAATACTTGAATTCAAAGCACTGTTCTACACAGAGTAGCTTAAACCTTCCACATCTTTAGTCAGATGCTGCAGCTTTCCTTTTACTTTTTTGGTAAAAGGCCTTTATATCTGCCCTCATTGGTTTCAATGGGGAAAATATAATTATGCCATTTCCACGAAAAGAAGCCAAAGCATTTGATATGTAATACCTGTGTTTAATAGAACTAACTAAGAGCAAGCTGTGACAAAAGAACTTCCGGATAATCCCTGATTTTATAGAGTTATGCTTAGATATACCTTTTCTACTAAATATACTTGTAACAGTCTATCTGAAAATAGGTAAAAACCTATTTTCCTCAGAAGTCTATTGAAATACTTGAATTCAAATAACTGTTGTATACAGAGTTGCTTTTACCCTCCACATCTTTAGTCAGATTGCGGAAGCTTTGCTTGTACTTTTTTTAACAAAAGTTCTTTATATCTGCCCTCATTTGTTTCAATGGGGGAAAACCTAATGATGCCATTTCCAGGAAAAGAACCCAAAGCATTTGAAATATAATGTCTGGGTTTAACATAACTAGCTAAGAGAACGCTGTGACAGAAAAGAACTTCCGGGTAATTCCTGTTTCTAGAGAGTTATGCTCAGATATACCTTTTCTACCAAACATGCTTGTAACAGTCTATCTGAAAAAAAAGGTCAAAACCTGAATTTCTTAGAAGTATTTTGAAATACTTGAATTCAAAGCACTGTTGTAAACAGAGTTGCTTTTACCCTCCACATCTTTCGTTAGACTGCTGAACCTTTCTTTTACATTTTTAGCAGAAGGCCTTTATATCTGCCCTCATTGGTTTCAATGGGGGAAAACATATTGATGCCATTTCCAAGAAAAGAAGCCAAAGCATATGATATGTAATGCCTTCCTTTAAGGCGACTGGATGAGAGAGCTGTGACCAAAAACAACTTCAGGGTAATCCCTGTTTTTAGAGAGTTGTGCTCAGATATACCTTTTCTACCAGATATGCTTGTAACAGTCTATCTCAAAAAAGGTCAAAACCTGAATTTCTTTGAAGTCTTTTAATATACTTGAATTCAAAGTACTGTGGTACACAGAGATTCTTTAACCCTCCACATCATTAGTCAGACTGCTGTAGCTTTGCTTTTATATTTGTAGCAAAAGAACTTTATATCTGCCCTCAATGGTTTCTTTGGGGGAAAAACTAATCATGCCATTTCCAGGCAAAGAAGGCAATGCATTTGAAATGTAATGCCTGTGTTTAAGACAACTAGCTAATAGTAAGCTGTGACAGAAAAGAACTTCTGAGTAATCCCTGTTTCTAGAGAGTTATGCTCAGATATACATTTCTACCAAAAAAGTTTGTAACACTCTATCTGAAAAAAGGTAAAAACCTGAATTTCTCAAAAGTCTTTTGAAATGCTTGAATTCAAAGTGCTGTTGTACACAGAGTGGCTTTTACCCTCCACATCTCTAGTCAGACTGCTACAGCTTTCCTTTTACTTTTTTAGCAAAAGGCCTTTATATCTGCCCTCATTGGTTTCAAATGGGAAAACCTAATGATGCCATTTCCAAGAAAAGATGCCAAAGCATTTGAAATGTAATGCCTGTGTTTAAGCCAACTAGCTAAAAGAAAGTTGTGACAGAAAAGAATTTTCGAGTAATCCCTGTTCCTAGAGAGTTATGCTCAGATATACCTATTCTACCAAACATGTTTGTAACAGTCTGTCTGAAAAAAGGTAAAAACCTAAGTTTCTCAGAAATCTTTTGAAATACTTGAATTCAAGGCAGTGTTGTACAGGGAGTTGCTTTTACCCTACACATCTTTAGTCAGACTGCAGCTTTGCTTTTACTTTTTTTGCAAAAGGCCTTTATATCTGCCATCATTGGTTTTAATGGGGGAAAACTTAATAATGCCATTTCTAGGAAAAGATGCCAAAGCATTTGAAATGTAATGCCAGGGTTTAAGAAAATTAGCTAAGAGAAAGCGGTGACAGAAAATAACTTCTGTGTAATCCTTGTTTCTAGAGAGTGATGCTCAGCTATACCTATTCTAGCAAATATGCTTGTAACAGTATATCTGAAAAAAGGTCAAAACTTGAATTTCTCTGAAATATTTGGAAATACTTGAATTCAAAGCACTGTTGTACACAAAGTTGCTTTTATCCTCCACATCTTTAGTCCGACTGCTACAGCTTTGCTTTTACTCTTTTAGCAAAAAGCCTTTATATCTGCCGTCATTGGTTTCAATGGGTTAAAATCTAATGATGCCATTTCGAGGAAAAGAAGCTAAAGCATTTGAAATGTAATGCCTGGATTTAAGACAACTAGCTAAGAGAAAGCTGTGACAAAAAAGACCTTCCGGGTAATCCCTGTTTCTAGAGAGTTATGCTCAGATATACCTTTTCTACCAAACTTGCTTGCAACAGTCTATCTGAAAAAAGGCAGAAACATGAATTTCTCAGAAGTCTTTGGAAATACATGAATTCAAGGCTCTGTTCTACACAGAGTTGGTTTAACCCTCCATATCTTTAGTCAGACTGCTGAATCTTTGCTTTTACTTTTTTAGCAAAAGGCCTTCGTATCTGCCCTCAGTCTTTTCAATGGAAGAAAACCTAATGATGCCATTTCCACGAAAAGAACCCAAAGTATTGTGATATGTAATGCCACCAATTAAGACAAGTAGCCAACAGAAAGCTGGATAGCAAAGGACTTCTGGGTAATACCTCTTCCTAGAGAGTTATGCTCTGATATATCGTTTCTACCAAACATGCTTGTTACAGTCCATATGAAAAAAGGTAAAAACATTAATTTCTCTGAAGTCTTTTAAAATACTTGAATTCAAAGCACTGTGGTACACAGAGGTGCTTTTACCCTACACATCTTTAGTCAGACTGCTGAAGCTTTGCTTTTACTTTTGTAGCAAAAGGCCTTTATATGTTGCCTCATAGGTTTCAATGGGGGAAAACCTAATGATACCATTTCTATGAAAAGAAGCCAAAGCATTTGAAATGTAATGCCTGTGTTTAAGACAACTAGCTTAGAGAAAGCAGGACAGAAAAGAACTTCCAGGTAATTCCTGTTTCTAAAGAGTTATGCTCAGATATACCTTTTCTACCAAACTTGCTTGCAACAGTCTATCTGAAAAAAGGCAGAAACATGAATTTCTCAGAAGTCTTTGGAAATACATGAATTCAAGGCTCTGTTCTACACAGAGGTGCTTTAACCCTACACATCTTTAGTCCGACTGCTGAAGCTTTGCTTTTACTTTTTTAGCAAAAGGCCTTTATATTGGTCTTCATTGGTTTCAATGGGAGAAAAACTAATGATGCCATTTCCAACAAAAGAGCACTAAGCAGGGAGCCAAGATGGTGGAGTAGAAACAGCATTTCCAATGTGCTCTGCCCCACACAAATTTCAAACAATGTGAAAGGGAGCTCCAAACAACTTCTGGAGCCACAGCACCCACAGAACGGCACAGAGAAGCTAACCTCTTGCTGAGGACAGCCCAGCAGCCCTGCAGGGAGCGGCCAGCCCAGCGCTCTGAGAGCAGGCAGCACAGTGCTCTGGGAACCAACAGCGCAGCCGGCAGAGCTGAGCCCAGGTCAGAGATTTTAGCCCCAGGGCGGCTAGACCTTCAGCCAGCTGGAGGGACACCAGAACACCAGCAATTGTGGCGATTCCAGAATTATTAGCACAGATATGCCCAGGACAAAGTGAGAGGTTAGTGCCCTATGGACTTTGGGACCAGTATTTGGGGAACACTTGGCTTCCTCCCCTGGGGGAAAAAAGCTGCTGAAGAAACTGCTGCACAGGAGCCATTTTGCAGCGTCAGTAGTGGCTCTAGCTCCTGGTCTGCAAACTGTAGGAAGATCCAGCAATCAGTCTGGGGGTTAATCGCTTTAGCTTTAAACTGCCTGGATCTGGATTGTGGTCTGGGGGGGAAGTTTGGGGTGGGTATTCAACTTGCCACAGTGGGTGGAGGCTTTACAGAAGCCACCCAACTGGCGGAAGTTGTGAAGACCCCACGTTTGGGCAGAAGCTCCCCTGTCTGGTGGCAGAGTCCTATGGTGGCAACAAGCCCAAAAATCTAGTAATTAAGTGGCAATATGCATAGGCAAACGAAACAAAATAAACAGAAAAGTTCAACATTGGACTCCTATTTTAGGGGCAAAGAGGCTCAAAGCATGGAGAAGGACTGTGAGGTCAGAACTCCTGCACCAAAAGCCCCAAATGAAAATACAAGCTGGCTACAGGCCATAGAGGACCTTAAGAAGCAGATAAGAGAAGTGGGGGAAAAATTAGAAAGAGAAATGAGAAGGATGCAGGAAAAGTATGAAATGAGGGTCAACAGCCTGACTGAGGAAAACAACACCTTAAAAAATAGACTAACTCAAATGGCAAAGGAGGCCCAAAAGGGCAATGAAGAGAAGAATGCCTTAAAAAGTCGAATTTGCCAGATGGAAAAAGAATCTCAAAAGTTCACTGAGGAGATTCATTCCTTCAGAGTTAGACTGGAGGAAATGGAAGCTAGTGACTTTATGAGAAATCAAGATGCTGTTAAGCAGATCCAAACAAATGAAAGAATAGAAGGCAATGTGAAATATCTCATGGGAAAAACCACTGACCTGGAAAATAGATCCAGGAGAGACAATTTAAAAAATTATTGGACTACCTGAAAGCCATGATCAAAGAAAGAACCTAGAAATCACCCTTCAAGAAATTCTCAAGGAAAATCGCCCTGATGTTTTAGATCCAGAGGGCAAAATAGAGGTTGAAAGAATCCACCGATCACCTCCTGAAAAAGATCCCAAAAAGAAAACTCCCAGGAATATTATAGCCAGGTTCCAGAATCCCCAGATCAAGGAGAAAATACTACAAGCAGCCAGGAAGAAACAATTTCAATATTGTGGAAACAGAATCAGAATAGCCCAGGACCTGGCAGCTTCTACACTGAGGGATCGAAGGGCATGGAATATGATATTCCAGAGGGCAAAAGAACTGGGAATGAACCCAAGGGTCACCTACCCAGCAAAACTGAGTATTTTGTTTCAGGGGAAAATATGGTCATTCAGTGGACTAGAGGACTTTCAAGCATTCTTGAGGAAAAAACCAGAGTTGAATAGAAAATTTGACATTCAGACACAAGAAGCAAGAGATGCTTGAGAAGGTAATCAAGGAAAATAAATCAAAAGGAACTTATCAAAGTTGGACTATTTACAGTCCTACATGGAAAAACAATAACTGTGTTTGATGAAACCTTTCTCATTATGAAAATAATTGAAGAAGGGTCCATGGCATATGTTCACAGGTATACATGGATAGAGGGCACAGGTTGAATTTGATGGGAAGGGATGATTTTTTTTTTTTTTTTGGAGGGCAGTTGGGTTGGATGACTTGCCCAGGTTCACGTTACTGGGTTTTTGTTTGTGTGTTGGGTGTCTGGGCCGGATCCGAGCTTGGGTCCTTCTGGCTCCAGGGCTGGCTCTCTGCTCGCTGCGCCATCTAGCCGCCGCAAGGAAGGGATGATTCTTAAGGGGTGAAGTCAAGAGTTGAGAGAGGAAAGTGGCAAGAGGAGATGGAGAGAGACAGGGTAGGGCAAATTATCTCATGTAGAAGAGGCAAGGGGAAGTAGTTGCAGGGGAGCGGAAGAACAGGAAGGCAAAAAGGCAAAAGCATATTCCCATTGAAATTGGCTCAAGGAGAGAATCACATACATACTAAATGGAATATCTTACCCTCACTCACTCTCCTGAGTAGGGGAAAGGGGGATGAGAGGGGGGATGATGGAGGGGAGGGCATTCTGGGGATAGGGGAAGGTAGAAGTACCAACCATCAAAGAGGGACAGGATCAAAGTAGGGAGTGTACCAGGTGGGAGGTGAGACAGGTGGGAGAGAAATATAAGCAGTCTTTTAAACTATATCTACTATGGTAATGTTTTGCATAGCTATATATGTACAACACATACTGAATTGCTTATCTTCTCAGAGGGAGTGGGTCACAAGGGAGAAAGGGAATGGATCTGAAAAACGAAGTTTTAAAATTAAATGTTTCATAAGATGTGAAAAAAAAATTAAATAAAATAAAAACCTAAAAGAAATAATAAAAAAGAGGACTAAGCAGTTGAGATGTAATGGCAGTGTTTAAGACAACAAGCTAAAAGAATCTTTCACAGAAAAGAAATTACTTGTAATGCCTGTTTCCACCGAGTTATGGTCAGATATAACTTCACTACCAAACATGCTCAGAATAGGCTATCTGAAAAAAAGGTGAAAACCTGAATTTCTCAGAAGTCTTTTGGAATAACTGAATTCTAAGCACTGTTGTACACAGAGTTCCTTTAACCTTACACATCTTGAGTCAGACTGCTGAAGCTTTGCCTCTACTTTTTTAGCAAAGGGCCTTCATATCTGCCCTCATTGGTTTTAATGGGAGAAACGCTAATGATGCCATTTCCAAAAAAAGAAGACCACGCAGTTGAGATGTATTGTCTGTGTTTAAGACAACTAGCTAAGAGAACCTTTCCCAGAAAAGAACTTACATGTAATGACTGTTTCTACAGAGTAATGGTCAAATATACCTTCTCTACCAAACATGCTCAGAAGAGGCTGTCCGAAAAATAGGTGAGAATCTAAATTTCTCAGAAGGCTTTTGAAATACTTGACTTCTAAGCACTGTTGTACACAGAGTTCCTTTATCCTTCCACATCTTTCGTCAGATTGCTGAAGCATTGCTCTTACTTTTTTAGCAAAAGGCCCTTGTTTCTGTGTTCATTGATATCTCCCATCATTGGTTTCAATGGGAGAAAAACTACTGATGCCATTTCTAAAAAAAGAAGACCTAGCACTTGAGATGTAATGTCTGTGTTTAAGACAACTAGATAAGAGAACCTTTCCCAGAAAAGAATTTACCTATAATGCCTGATTCTACCGAGTTATGGTCAGATATACCTTCTCTACCAATCATGCTCAGAATAGGCTATCTGAAAAATAGGTGAAAACCTGAATTTCTCAGAAGTCCTTTGAAATATTAGAATTCTAAGGACTGTTGTACACAGAGTTTCTTTAACCCTCCACATATTGAGTCAGACTGCTGAAGCTTTGCTTTTACCTTCTTAGCAAAAGGCCTTTATATCTGCCTTCCTTTCTTTCAATGGTCAAAAAGCAAATGCTGCCATTTCCAAGAAAAGAAGACCAAGCAATTGAGATGTAATGGCTGTGTTTAAGACATATAGCTAAGAGAACCTGTCCCAGAAAAGATCTTACATGTAATGTCTGTTTCTACACAGTAATGGTCAGATATACCATCTCAAACAAACATGCACAGAATAGGGTATATGAAAAATACGTGAAAACCTGAATTTCTCAGAATTCCTTTGAAATATTAGAATTCTAAGCACTGTTGTACACACAGTTCCTTTAACCCTGCATATCTTGAGTCAGACTGCTGAAGCATTGCTTTTATCTTATCAGCAAAAGGCCTTTATATCTGCCCTCATTGGTTTCAAAGGTCAAAAAGCAAATGCTGCCATTTCCAAGAAAAGAAGACCAAGCAATTGAGATGTAATGGCTGTGTTTAAGACATCTAGCTAAGAGAACGTTTCCCAGAAAAAACTTACATATAATGCCTGTTTCTACCTAGTTATGGTCAGTTGTACCTTCTCTACCAAACTTGTTCAGCATAGGCTATCTGAAAAAAACGGTGAAAACCTGAATTTCTCAGAAGTCTTTTGAAATACTTGAATTATAAGCACTGTTGTGCACAGAGTTCCTTTAACCCTCCACATCTTGAGTCAGACTGCTGAAGCTTTGCTTTTACTTTTTTAGCAAAAGGCCTTTATATCTGCCCTCACTGGTTTCAAAGGTCAAAAAGCAAATGATACCATTTCAGACAAAAGAAGACCAAGCAGTTGAAATGTAATGGCTGTGTTTAAGAAAACACGCTAAGAGAATCTTTCACAGAAAACAACTTACATGTAATGCCTGTTTCTACAGAGTTATGGTCAGATATACCTTCTCTACCAAACATGCTAAGAATAGGCTATCTGAAAAAAAGGTGAAAACCTGAATTTCTCAGAAGTCTTTTGAAATACTTGAATTCTAAGCACTGTTGTACACACAGTTCCATTAACCCTGCATTTCTTAAGTCAGAATGCTGAAGCTTTGCTTTTATCTTATCAGCAAAAGACCTTTATATCTGCCTTCATTGGTTTCAAAGGTCAAAAGGTAAATGCTGCCATTTCCAAGAAAAGAAGACAAAGCAATTGAGATGTAATGGCTGTGTTTAAGACATCTAGCTAAGAGAACCTTTCCCCGAAAAGGACTTACATGCAATGCCTGTTTCTACCATGTTATGGTCAGATATACCTTTTCCACCAAACATGCTCAGAATAGGCTATCTGAAAAATAGGTGTAAACCTGAATTTCTCATAAGTCTTTTGAAATACCTGAATTCTAAGCACTGTTGTACACAGAGATCCTTTAGCCCGCAACATCTTGAGTCAGACTGCTGAAGCTTTGCTTTTACTTTTTTAGCAAAAGGCCTTTATATCTGCCTTCATTTGTTTCAATGGATAAAAATTAATGATGCCATTTCCAACAAAAGAAGACCAAGCAGTTGAAATGTAATGGCTGTGTTTAAGAAAACAAGCTAAGATAATCTTTCACAGAAAAGAACTTACATGTAATGCCTGTTTCTACAGAGTTAGGGTCAGATATACCTTCTCTACCAAACATGCTGAGAATAGGGTATCTGAAAAAAAGGTGAAAACCTGAAATTCTCAGAAGTCTTTTGAAATACTTGAATTCTAAGCACTGTTGTACACAGAGTTCCTTTATCCTTCCACATCTTTAGTCAGACTGCTGAAGCTTTGCTTTTACTGTTTTATCAAAAGGCCTTTATATCTGCCCTCATTGCTTTCAATGGGAGATAACATAATGATGCCATTTCCAAAAAAACAAGACCTAGCAGTTGAGATGTAAAGTATGTGTTTAAGACAACTAGCTAAGAAAAAGCTGTGAGAGAAAAGAACTTCCAGGTAATCCCGATTTCTAGAGAGTTATGCTCAAATATATCTTTTCTACCCAATATGCTTGTAACAGTCTGTCTGAATAAAGGTAAAAACCCGAATTTCTCAGAAATCTTTCGAAATACTTGAACTCAAAGCACTGTTATACACAGAGTTGCTTTAACGCTGCACAACTTTAGTCAGAAAGCTGAAGCTTTGCTTTTACTTTTTTAGCAAAAGGCCTTTATATATGCTGTTATTGGTTTCAATGGGAGAAAACCTAATGATGCCATTTCCAGGAAAAGATGCCAAAGCATTAGATATGGAATGCCTGAGTTTAAGACAACTAGTTAAGAGAAAGTTGTAAGAGGAAACAACTTCCGGGTATTCCCTTTTTCTAGAGTGTTATGCTCAGATATACCTTTTCTACCAAACACGTTTGTAACAATCTGAAAAATGGTAAAAACCTAAGTTTCTCAGAAGACGTTTGAAATACTTGAATTCAAAACACTGTTGCAAACAGAATTGCTTTAACCCCCCACATCTTTTGTCAGAAAGCTGAAGCTTTGCTTTTACTTTTTTTGCAAAAGGCATTTGTATCTGCCCTCATTGGTTTCAAGGGGAGAAAACTTAATGATGCCATTTCCAGGAAAAGAAGCCAGAGCATTTGATATAGAATGCCTGTGTTTAAGACAAGTTGGTAAGAGAAAGCTGTGAAAGAAAAGAACTTCCCGGTAATCCCTGTTTGTAGAGAGTTATGCTCAGATATACCTTTTCTAACAAAAATGATTGTAAAAGTCTCTATGAAAATAGGTAAAAACCAGAATTTCTCAGAAGTCTTTTGAAATACTTGAATTCAAAGCACTGTTGTACACAGAGTTGCTTTAAACCTGCACATCTTTAGTCAGAAAGCTCAAACTTTGCTTTTACTTTTTTAGCAAAAGGCCTTTATTTATACCCTCATTGGTTTCAAAGGGTGAAAACCTAATGATGCCATTTCCACAAAAGAAGTTAAAGCATTTGATATGTAATGCCTTCGTTTAAGACAACTAGCTAAGAGCAAGCTGTGAGAGAAAAGAATTTCCAGGTAATACCTATTTCTAGAGAGTTATACTCAGTTACACCTCTTCTACCAAAAATACTTATAACAGTCTATCTGAAAAAAGGTAAAATGGTAAATTTCTCAGAAGTCTCTGGAAATATTTGATTTCAAAGCACTGTTCTACACAGAGTACATTTAACCTTCAACATCTTTAATCAGACTGCTGAAGCTTTGCTTTTACTTTTGTAGCAAAAGGCCTTTATATCTGCCCTCATTGTTTTCAATGGGGAAAATTTAATTATGCCATATCCATGAAAAGAAGCCAAAGCATTTGATATGTAATACCTAACTAAGAGCAAGCTGTGACAGAAAAAACTTCCGGATAATCCCTGTTTCTAGAGAGTTATGCTCAGATATACATTTCTACCAGTAAAAACCTGAACTTCTCAAAAGTCTTTTGAAATACTTGAATTCAAAGCACTGTTATACACAGAGTTGCTTTTACCCTCCACATCTTTAGTCAGACTGGTGCAGCTTTCTTTTTACTTTTTTTAGCAAAAGGTACTTGTTTCTGCGCTCATTGTTCTCTGCCCTCGTTGTTTTCAATGGGAGAAAAACTAATGAGGCCATTTCAAACAAAAGAAGACCAAGCAAATGAGATGAAATGGCTGTGTTTAAGACCTCTTGCTAAGAGAATCATTCCCAGAAAAGAAGTAACATGTAATGCCTGTTTCTTCAGAGTTAATGTAAGCTATACCTTCTCTACCAAACATTCTCAGAATAGGCTTTCTGAAATTAGGTAAAAACCTGAATTTTTTATAAGTCCTTTAAAATACTTGAATTCTAAGGACTGCTGTCCATACAGTTCCTTTAACCCTCCAAATCTTTAGTCAGCCTGCTGAAGTTTTGCTTTTACGTATTTAGCAAAGGCCTTTATACCTGCCTTCATTGGTTTCAATGGGAGAAAGCCTAATGAAGCCATTTCCAACAAAAGAAGATCAAGCAATTGACATGTA
Organism: Gymnobelideus leadbeateri; assembly: GCA_011680675.1. Classification (NCBI taxonomy): domain Eukaryota; kingdom Metazoa; phylum Chordata; class Mammalia; order Diprotodontia; family Petauridae; genus Gymnobelideus; species Gymnobelideus leadbeateri. The sequence goes on from WOXC01008334.1 coordinate 37,013, forward strand.
ATGGCTGTCTTTAAGAAAACTAGTTAAGAACTTGTCATAGTAAAGAACATCCATGTAATCCCTGTTTCTTAAGAGTTATGGTCTGTTATACCTTCTCTACCAAACTTGCTCAGAATAGGTTATCTGAAAAAAAAAAAAGGGAAAACCTGAATTTTTCAGAAGTCCTTTGAAATTCTTGAATTCTAAGCACTGTTGTACACAGAGTTCCTTTAACGCTTCACATCTTTAGTCAGATTGCTGAAGCTTTGCTTTTACTGTATTAGCAAAAGCCTATTGTATCTGCCCTCATTGGTTTCAATGGGAGTAAGCCTAATGCTGCCGTTTCCAACTAAAGAAGACTAAATAGTTGAGATGTAATGGCTGTGTTTAAGACAACTACCTAAGAGAACCTTTCACATAAAAGAACTTACATGTAATGCCTGTTTCTACAGAGTTATACTAGGCTATACCTTCTCTACCAAACATTCTCAGAATATGCTATCTGAAAATAGGTAAAAACCTGAGTTTTTTATAAGTCGTTTGAAATACTTGAATTCTAAGCACTGCAGTCCACAGAATTCCGTTAACCCTCCAAATCTTTAGTCAGCCTACTGAAGTTTTGCTTTTACTTTTTTAGCAACGGCCTTTATACCTGCCTTCAACGGTTTCAATGGGAGAAAACCTAATGATGCCAGTTCCAACAAAAGAAGATCAAGCAATTGAGATGTAATGGGTGCCTTTAAGAGAACTAGGTAAGAGAACTTGTCACAGAAAAGAACATCCATTTAATCCCTGTTTTTAAAGAGTTATGGTCTGATATTGCTTCCCTACCAAACTTGCTCAGAATAGGTTATCTGAAAAAAAGGTGAAAACCTGAATTTCTCAGAAGTCTTTTGAAATACTTGAATTCTAAGCACTGTTGTACACAGAGTTCCTTTAACCCTCCACATCTTTAGTCAGCCTGCTGAGGCTTCGCTTTTACTGTTATAGCAAAAGGGCTTTCTACCTGCCCATGTTGGTTTCATTGGGAGTAAATCTAATGATGCTATTTCCAACAAAAGAAGACCAAACAATTTAGATGTAATGGCTGTAGTTAAGAAAACTAGCTAAGAGAACCTTTCACAGAAAAGAACTTACATGTATTGCCTTTTTCTACAGAGTTATGGTAAGATATATCTTCATTAAAGGCAACTGGCTAAGAGAAACTGTGACCGAAAAGACCTTCTGGGTAAAAACGGTTTCTATAGAGTTGTACTCAGCTATACCTTTTCTACCAAACAGTCTATCTGAAAAAAATCAGGAATATGAATTTCTCCGAAGTCTTTGGAAATACTTGAATTCAAGGCACTGTTCTACACAGAGTTACTTTAACCCTCCATAACTTTAGTCAGACTGCTGAATCTTTGCTTTTACTTTTTAACAAAAGCGTTTGTATCTGCCCTCAGTCTTTTCAATGGGAGAAAACCTAATGATGCCATTTCCTCGAAAAGAAGCCAAAGCATGTGATATGTAAGGCCTCCAATTAAGATAAGTAGCTAATAAAAAGCTGGATAGAAAAAAACGTTCAGGTAATCACTATTACTAGAGAGTTATACTCAGATATACCATTTCAACCAAACATGCTTGTAACATTCTATCTGAAAAAAGGTAAAAACCTGAATTTCTCAGAAGTCTTTAGAAATACTTGAATTCAAAGCCCTGTTGTACACAGAGTTACTTTAAAGCTGCACAACTTTATTCACAAAGCTGAAGCTTTCTTTTTGCTTTTTTAGCAAAAGACCTTTATATCTGCCCACATTGGTTTCAGTGGGAGAAAACTTAATAATGCCATTTCCATGAAAAAAGCCAAAGCAATTGATATGGAATGCCTGCCTTTAAGACAACTAGCTAAGAGATAGCTGTGACAGAACAGAACTTCTGGATAATCCCTGTTTCTGGATAATCCCTGTTTCTAGAGAGTTTTGCTCAGATACACCTCTTCTACCAGACATGCTTATCTGCATCTGTCTATCTGCAAAAAGGTGTAAACCTGAATTTTGCGTAAGTCTTTTGAAATATTTGATTTGAAAGCACTGTTGGACACAGAGTTGCTCAAACCTCCAAATCTTTAGACAGACTGCTGAAGCTTTGCGTTTACTTTATTAGCAAAAGGCCTATGTATGTGTCCTCTTTGGTTTCAATGGGAGAAACCCCAATGATGCCATTTCCAGGTAAACAAGCCAAAGCATTTGATATGGAATGCCTCTGTTTAAAACAACTAGCTAAGAGAAAGCTGTGAGAGAAAAGAACTTCCCGGTAATCCCTGTTTCTAGAGAGTTTTTCTCAGATATACCTCTTCTACCAAACATGCTTGTTATAGTCTATCTGAAAATAGGTAAAGACCTGAATTTCTAAAAATTCTTTTGAAATACTTGAATTCAAAGCACTGTTGTACAAAGAGTTGCTTTAACCCTGCACATCTTCAGTCAGAAAGCTGAAGCTTTGCTTTTATTTTTTTAACGAAAGGCCTTTATATCTGCCCTCATTGGTTTCAATGGGTGAAAACCTAATGAGATGCCATTTCCACAAGAGAAGCCAAAGCATTTGATATGGAATGCCAGCGTGCAAGACAACTAGCTAAGAGAAAGGTTTGAGAGAAAAGAACTTCTGGGTAGTCCCTGTTTCTACAAAGTTATGCTCAGATACACCTCTTCTACCAAACATACTTGAAATAGTCTATCTGAGAAAAGGTAAAAACCTGAATTTCTCATAAGTCTTTTGAAATACTTGAATTCAAAGCACTGTGGTAAACAGAGTTGCTTTAACCATCTAAATCTTTAGGCATACTGCTAAAACATTCCTTTTCCTTTTTTAGCGAAAGGCCTTTATATCTGGCCTCATTGGTTTCAATGGGGGAAAACCTGATCATGCTATTTCCACGAAAAGAAGGCAAAGTATTTGATATGCAATGCCAGTATTTAAGACAACTAGCTAAGAGCAAGCTGTGACAGGAAAGGAATTCCGGGCAATCTCTGTTCCTAGATAGATATCCTCAGATATACCTTTTCTGCCAAACATCCTTGTAACAGTCTATCTGAAAATAGGTAAGCCCTAAATTTCTCAGAAGTTTCTAAAAATACTTGAATTCAAAGCACTGTACTACAAAGAGTAGATTTAACCCTCCACATCTTTTGTTAGACTGCTGCAGATTTTCTTTTTTTTTCTTTTTTTCCTTTTTTTTATTTTTTTTAAACAAATGCTTTATTAACTTCTGTTTTACATCAATCATTTCCACCAGATTTTTAGTTACAATCATTTCCCCCCCCATTATTCCCCTACACAATCTCCCAGAATAGCAGTCCCACAAGATATCGCTTCCTCCTATCTGCTCTCTCCCATACCTTTTCCCATACCCCCTTCAACTTTTCCATTAGAGGAAGGCGAATCTTTGTCTCTCAGTGCCTGCACATCTAATCTCCCTATTATAAGCAATAGAGTATTAATATTAGTATTTATATATATTTGAAACATCTAATGTTAAGACCTCTAATTTCAGATCCATTTCCTTCCTCCCTTGTCACCCATTCCCTCTTGGGAGATAATTCAGTACATGTTGTACATGTCTGGCTATGCAAAATATTATCATAGTAGATATTGTACAAGGCTGCTTATAATTCCCTCCCACTCATGCCACCTCCCACCTGGTCCATTCCCTACATGATCCTGTCACTTTTCTATAATGGGTACTTCCAACGTCCCCTCCCCCCATGGATGCCCTCCCATCCATCATCCCTCCTCTCATCCCTCATTCCCCTATCCTGCTGCAGGGTGAGATATCCCATTTAGTATGTATGTCATTCTCTCCCCGAACCAAATTCAATGCGATTGTCGTTTTGCCTTTTTAGCCTTCCTATTCTCCCCCTCCCTTGCAACCACTTCCCCTTTCTTCTTCTACATGGGATAGTTTACCCTACCCTGTCTCTCCCCATCTCCTCTTGCCACTTTTCTCTCTCACCTCATAATTTAATCCCTTGAGTATTCTCCCTTCCCATAAAATTCAACCTATACCCTCTATCCATATAAAACTGTAAACATATACATACATATTCACATATCTATTCATATGACCACACACCCTTCTTCCATTATTTTCATAGTGAGAAAGATATCATCAGTCACAGTTATTGCTTTTCCATATAGGAATGTAAATAGTTCAACTTTGATAAGTTCCTTTTGATTTCTTTTCCCTGATTACCTACTCAGGCATCTCTTCCTTCTTGTGTCTGGATGTCAAATTTTCTATTCAATTCTGGTTTTTTCCTCAAGAATGCTTGAAAGTCCTCTATTCCACTGAATAACCATATTTTCCCCTGAAACAAAATACTCAGTATTGCTGGGTAGGTGACCCTTGGGTTCATTCCCAGTTCTTTTGCCCTCTGGAATATCATATTCCATGCCCTTCGATGCCTCCGTGTAGAAGCTGCCAGGTCCTGGGCTATTCTGATTGTGTTTCCACAATATTGAAATTGTTTCTTCCTGGCTGCTTGTAGTATTTTCTCCTTGATCTGGGGATTCTGTAACCTGGCTATAATATTCCAGGGAGTTTTCTTTTAGGGATCTTTTTCAGGAGGCGATCAGTGGATTCTTTCAACCTCTATTTTGCCCTCTGGATCTAAAACATCAGGGCAGTTTTCTTTGAAAATTTCTTGAAGGGTGATTTCTAGGTTCTTTCTTTGATCATAACTTTCAGGTAGTGCAATAATTTTTAAATTATCTCTCCTGGATCTATTTTCCAGGTCAGTGGTTTTTCCCATGAGATATTTCTCATTGCCTTCTAATCTTTCGTTTGTTTGGATCTGCTTAACAGCATCTTGATTTCTCATAAAGTCAGTAGCTTCCATTTGCTCCAGTCTAACTCTGAAGGAATGAATCTCCTCAGTGAACCTTTGAGATTCTTTTTCCATCTGGCAAATTTGGGTTTTTAAGGCATTCTTCTCCTCATTGCCCTTTTGGGCCTCCTTTGCCATTTGAGTTAGTCTATTTTTTAAGGGGTTGTTTTCTTCAGTCAGGCTATTGACCCTCATTTCATACTTTTCCTGCATCCTTCTCATTTCTTTTTCCAATTGTTCCTCCACTTCTCTTATTTGATTTTTAAAGTCCTTCTTAAGGTCCTCTATGGCCTGCAACCCATTCATGTTTTCCCCTGGAGCTTTTGGAGCAAGACTTCTGACCTCACAGTCCTTTTCCTGCTCTATGCCCCCAAAATAGGAGTCTAGGGTTGATTTTTTCTGTTTCCTTTGCCTTGGCATGTTGCCACTTAATTGCTTGACTTTTGGGCTTGTTGCCACACTATGGCTTTAAGGCCAGATAGAGGAATTTTCGTCCCGAACGTGTGGGGGGCAACTTCCGTTTCTGGCAAGCTGTAAACCCACCCACAACTTCCACCCTAGATCGCAATCCAGATCCAGGGAGGTTAAAACAAGAGCGATTAACCCCCAAGACTGATCGCTGGATCTTCCCACAATTTGCGGGCCGGGAGCTGGAGCTGCCTCTGAAAACTGCAAAATGGCTTGTCTCCTCAGCTGCTTCTAGTCCCCAGGGGAGGGACCTGTGGCATTCCCCAAATACTGGTCCCAAAGTCCATAGGACACTAACCTCTTACTTTGTCCTAGGCATGTCTATGTTGATAATTCTAGAGTCAACACAGCTCCTGGTGTTCTGGGGTTCCTCCAGCTGGCTGCTGGCCCTGCCGCCCTGGGGCTAAAACCTCGGCTCACACGGACCTGGGCTTGGCTCGGCTCCTGCGCTCTGCACGCTGCACACTGCATGCTGCCATGTCCCAGGCCGCTGCACTGGTCCTTCCTGCAGGGCTGCTGGGCTGTCCTCAGCGGGAGGTTAGCTTCTCTGTGTCGTTCTTTGGGTGCTGGGACTGCAGAAGTTGTTTAGAGTCCCCTTTTACAAAGTATGGGGGAAATCCGGGGGCAGAGTGGCTTGGATGAGCTGTTCCTACTCTGCCATCTACTGCAGCTTTTCTTTTACTTTTTTAGCCAAAGGCCTTTATATATGCCCTCATTGCTTTCAATGGGGGAAAACCTAATCATGCCATTTCCACAAAAAGAAGCCAAAGCATTTGAAATGTAATGCCTGTTTTTAAGACAACTACCTAAAAGAAAGCTGTGACAGAAAAGAATTTCCGAGTAATCCCTGTTCCTAGAGAGTTATGCTCAGATATACCTATTCTACCAAACATATTTGTAACAGTCTATCTGAAAAAAGGTAAAAACATGTATTTCTCTGAAGTATTTGAAAATACTTGAATTCAAAGTACTGTGGTACACAGAGGTGCTTTAACCCTACACATCTTTATTCACACTGCTGAAGCTTTGCTTTTACTTTTGTAGCAAAAGGCCTTTATGTCTGCCCTCATTGGTTTCAAGGGGAGCAAACCTAATGGTGCAATTTCCAACAAAAGAAGACCAAACAACTGAGATGTAATGGCTGTGTTTAAGACAACTAGCTAAGAGAACCTTTCACAGAAAATAACTTACATATAATACCTGTTTTCCAGAGTTGTGTTCAGATATACCTTCTCTACCAAACATGATCAGAATAGGCTATCTGAAAAAAAGTTGAAAACATTAATTTCTCAGAAGTCTTTTGAAATACTTTAATTCTAAGCACTGTTGTACACAGAGTTCCTTTAACCCTCCACATCTAACTAAGATAAAGCTGTGACAGAAAAGAACTCCTGGGTATTCCCCATTTCTAGACAGTTATGCTAAGATATATCTTTTCTACAAGGCATTCTTGAAACAGTCTATCTGAAAAAAGGTGAAAACATGAATTTTTCAGAAGTCCTTTGAAATACCTGAATTCAAAGCACTGTTGTGCACAGAGTTGTTTTCACGCTGCACATTTTTAGTCAGAAAGGTGAAGCTTTGCTTTTACTTTTTTAGCAAAATGGCTTTGTATCTGCCCTCTTTGGTTTCAATGGGCGAAAACCTGATGATCCCATTTCCAGGAAAAGAAACCAAAGCATATCATATGGAAAGCCTGCTTTAAAGTCAACTAGCTAAGGGTAAGCTGTGAGAGAAAAGATCATTGGGGTAATCCATGTTTCTAGAGAGTTAAGCTCAGATATACCTATTCTACCAAACATGCTTGTAACAGTCTATCTGAAAAAAAGTAAAAACATGAATTTTTCAGAAGTCTTTTGAAATACCTGAATTCAAAGCACTGTTGTGCCCAGAGTTGCTTTAACGCTGCACATATTTAGTCAGAAAGGTGAAGCTTTGCTTTTACTTTTTTAGCAAAATGGCTTTGTATCTGCCCTCATTTGTTTCAAGGGGACAAAACCTAATGATGCCATTTCCAGGAAAAGAAGCCAAAGCATTTGATATGGAATGCCTGTGTCTAAGACAATGAGCTAAGAGAAAGCTGAGAGTAAAAAGAACTTCTGGGTAATCACTGTTTGCAGAGAGATATGCTCAGATATACGTTTTTTTTTCCCAAACATACTTATAACTGTCTATCTGACACTGTCAGATAGATAGATCGGTAGAACTGTCTACCGATTTTCAATCGGTAAAAAACTTATTTCTCAAAAGTCTTTTGAAATATTTGAATTCAAAGTACTGTTGTGCACAGAGTTGCTTTAAACCTCCATGTCTTTAGGAAAACTGCTAAAGCTTTGCTTTTACTTTTTTAGCAGAAGGCCTTTATATCTTTCATCATTGGTTTCAAAGGGAGAAAACCTAATGATGCCATTTCCAGAAAAAGAAGCCAAAGAATTTGATATGGAATGCCTGCATTTAAGAAAATTAGCTACGAGAAAGCTGAGAGCAAAAAGAACTTCCAGTTAATCCCTGTTTCTAGAGAGTTATGCTCAGATATACCTTTTCTACGAAACATGCTTGTAACAGTCTATCTGAAAAGAGGTCAAAACCTGAATTTCTCAGAAGTCTTTTGAAATACTTAAATTCAAAGCACTGTTGTGCACAGAGTTGCTTTAACCCACCACATCGTTAGTCATACCCCTAAAGCTTTACTTTTACTTTTTTAGCAAAAGGCCTTTGTATGTGCCCTCAGTGTTTTCAATGGGGAAATCCCAAAGATGCAATTTCCGTGAAAAGATGCCAAAGCATGTGATAAGTAATGCCTGTGTTTAAGACAACTAGCTAAGAGAAAGCTTTGACAGAAACGAACTTCCAGATAATCCTGTTTCTAGAGAGTTATGCCCACAAAAGTTTTACATTTTCTACCCAACATACATGTAATAGTCTATCTGAAAAAAAGTAAAAACCTAAATTTCTCAGAAGCCTTTTGAAATACTTGATTACAAAGCACTTTTGTACACAGAGTTGCTTTTACCCTCCACATGTTTACTCAGACAGCTGCAGCTTTGTTTTTACATTTTTAGCAAAAGGCCTTTATATCTCCCCTCATTTGTTTCAATGGGGGAAAACATAATGATGCCATTTCCATGAAAAGAAGCCGAAGAATGTGATAAACAATGCCTGTGTTAAAGACAACTAGCTAAGAGAAAGCTATTCCAGAAAAGAACTTCTGGATAATCCCTATTTCTAGAGAGTTATGCTGAGGTATACCTTTTCTACCAAATATTATTTTAACAGTCTATCTGAAAAAAGGTCAAAACCTGAATTTCTCTAAAGTCTTTTCAAATACTTGAATTCAAAGCACTGTTGACAAAGAGTTGCTTTAATCCTTGACATCTTTAGTCAGACTGCTCAAGCTTTCCTTTTAGTTTTTTAGAAAAAGGCCTTTATATCTGCCCCTGTTGGTTTCGATCAGGGAAAACATAATGATGACATTTCCACAAAAAGAAGCCAAAGCATTTGATATACAATGCCTGTATTTAAGACAACTAGCTAAGAGAAAGCTTTGACAGAAACGAACTTCCGGGTAATCCCTGTTTCTAGAGAATTATCCCCAGATATACTTTTTCTCCCAAATATGCTTGCAATAGTCTATCTATGAATTTCTCAGAAGTCTTTTGAAATACTTGCATTCAAAGCACTGTAGTACACAAAGTTGCTATAACCCTCCACATCTTTCGTCAGACTGCTGCAGCTTTGCTTTTACATTTTTAGGAAAAGGCCTTTTCATCTGTGCACATTGGTTTCAATGGGGGGTAACTTAATGATGCCATTTCCAGGAAGAGAAGCCAAAGCATGTGATATGTAATGCCTATGTTTAAGACAAGTAGCTAAGAGGAAGTTATGAAAGAAAAGACCTTCCGGGTAATTCCTGTTACTAGAGAGTTATACTAAGATATACCTTTTTCTAACAAACATGCTTGTAACAGTCTATCTGAAAAAAGGTAACAACCTGAATTTCTCAGAAGTCTTTTGAAATACTTGAATTCAAAGCACTGTGCTACACAAAGTTGCTGTACACCTACACATCTTTAGTCACACTGCTGAAGATTTGCTTTTACTTTTGTAGCAAAAGGCCATTATATCTTGTTACGTCCCCCCCCACTCTGGAGCCTCTACTTACCCATCCCGGGTCTTCGGTCGTCACCAGCCTCAGATAGGAAATCACCAGACAGAACACCGGCTGAGGTTGCAAGCGTGTGTCTTTATTTCCGCAATGCTTCCGCATATATACCCTTCAAGCTCCCCCACCCGCCAATCATGACCCTGCATTACATATATCACCTTTTATGGCTATTAAAGCTCACTACACCTCTCTCTCGGCCTAAGCCGGGACCTTAAAGTCACAAAACACCCAACAACTCACCCCTTTTTATTTAAAAATTCAACAAAGCAACCAATTCTAGCATAGCAAACAAAAGTCCACATGGCCTACCCAAATTCAAATAAAATATGCTCGATGGAGCAGAAAATGCGCTTGATGGAGCAGGACCTTAGGGCTAAATCTGATGAAATTAAGACCAATTGTGGCATAGGGAGCGGGGGGTCTCTGTCTTAGGTCATCTCCATAACCACGAACCTTACCCGTCATAGAAACCCAACACCCTTAGGCCCTGTCTTAGGCGGTCGGGCTATGGAGAAGTTGCCCGTCCTGGAGACAGCCCGTCTTACCCCGGGTGTTACAGGCGCTCATCCAAGGCCTGAAGCCACAGGTCAGGACTCTCCTGATGAGCCAAAGAATCAACAGCCCGTCGGGTTAGCAATGTATAGTCCCGATATCTCTGTCTTGAGCGGCAAATCCAAATCACCAAAACCAACAACAAAACACCCAACATGGATGTGGCACCAAGGGCCCCCCAAGACTGAAATCACCCCCCAACCCGTTGCCAGAAAGTCAATATAGGCTGAACTGGGGACCAATCAAAGTGAACTCTTGTCCCATTGACCCTAGAAACCATTCGGCGTAAGCTCGCCAACTTATCCTCAAATGTATGATCCCCGTGTCTACTCAGGTAAACTGAGATATTCCGGGCAGCGGCCGCAGCCATGGAAGTATTATAATACTGGGTCCCAGTAACACAGACATTTGAAAAGGAATGCGCACATCCCCCCGTGCCATGCTGAAACATCAAATCCAACTGTTCCTGCATGAGATAAACCCTCCCCTCATATGTGCAAAAAGTTCCCCTGTCTGGGACAGGGCTTCCGCTGTACTTGCAGACAAATTGTTCAATGCTGCTGCAGTCACAGTCCCGCCTTGAAGGGCCACTGCTGCCAAGACAACCGATGTTACTGAGGCAACAAGGGATGTTAGGCAAGGTCCCCAACACTGTCACTGGCAATATTCCCTGTGTATTGACAGGCGAATTTTGTCGTAATTCCAAGGTTCCCGCATACCCGAGAAAGGCAAGGGCATTGATCGACATGCATCCCCCCCCGCCCCGGCCACAGAGGACCCACTGTTTGAAGGGGACCCCTCTCTTTCTTCCCAATTGCATCCTGTTGTGACATTAAAGTCTTCTTCACCTTCATCCTTTTGCAGCCATAGGTCACCCGCGAGGTCATAAAAGGACCCCACAACACCCGCCAACGGCCATGCCCAGGGATTTTGGCAATGCCGCCAAGGGAGAGAAACATTGTCTCAGGCTTTCGGCAAATTTGACCAGTCACAGGGGGGAAAAGCTGAGGAGCCCAGCGAGGGTATTGGCTGGTGGCAGTCACATTGAGCACGGGGCGCCAAGCTTGAAGGCCTTTGAGAATGGGTGATGACACTCTTTGTTCGCCCTTGCGGCGGTTGGTAGACGAGGCGGCCGATGGGGCGGATTGAGACTGCCATTTCGGGAACCCGAATCCCGCAGCGGAACGCTGATGATGCAGAACCACGCACGGATCATGATCCCAGGATCTCACCTCACAAGCATTTCTCGGGTGATGGTCCAGAGCAAAACACAGAGCACCCGGCAAGTTCCAAGATGTGGAGACGTTAAAAGTCTCTTCCCTCGGGTCCACTGGTGCTGTAGGCAACCCCAACGAGGCATTTCGCACCACAAGAATCAGATAGATCGTAGAAGAAAAGGCCACAGGAAGCGGGCTGGATAGGGCCTTCATAACGGCCCAAAACTGAGGCGGGGGCACTCCCCAAGCTTTAAAAAGCCCAATAAAAATATAAAAAAAATACAAAAACTGCAAACCTACAAAAAAAGGTAAGAAAACATAATATCTCTCACTTTATGCAAGGGAACCCATACTATGGAGGAATCATCAATACCCTCCGGTGAAACAGCTAGGGCGCCCCTGATTCTCTTTCTCACTACCCCTGGCCCTTGCCACTTGCCCTGTTCATCCCACCATAAAACTCTCGAACCCAGTTGGGCCCTATTAGGTGGCGGGAGCTGTCTTAGGGCGGGGGCTGGGAGAACACAAATCCCAGCATAAAAACGCATGGCAGCAGTCGTGCCATCTTGCCTAAACTGCAAAAAATTCATAGTATAAAGGGCTTGAGATAATTGGGAGGGCAAAAGGGTACAGGGAACTTTGCCCAACATCTTGGCCAACACTTCTTTCAGAGTGCGATTAGCCCTCTCAACAACACTCTGACCAGTAGGATTATATGGAATACCGGTCAAATGAAAAATACAAAACTCTTCACAAAAAAGGGAAAAGGGCTTAGAGGTATAAGCAGGGCCATTATCAGTCTTAATGGCTAGGGGAATTCCCATCACGGAAAATGCAAAATACAAATGAGATCTAACTGCACGAAAACTTTCTCCGGATTGCATGGAGGCCAAAACAAAACCTGAAAAGGTATCAACCACTACATGGACACACCTTTGACCAAAATGGGTCACATCCATCTGCCATAACTCATTGGAAAAGGTCCCCTTAGGATTGAAGGCAGATTCCCGAATCTGGGGTTGAAAAGGTGCACAGGAAACGCACGCCTTGACAATACTGCGTGCCTGTTCACGGCTGATACCATATAAACATCGAAGGGAACACGCAGATAAATGATACCTGCGGTGCGCCAAGACGGGTGGTTCTTCAAGCTCACTCAATTGATTAAACCCCATGGCCTCCACGGAGAACAATCCAAGTGCAGCATCAGCAATTGCATTACCCTCAAAAATGGGGCCTGCTTCCACCAAATGGGAACGAACATGCAAAAAATAAACTGGGTAACAACGTAACTGCAAACAGGAAAAAACCTCACTAAAAAGGGGAAACAAAGGCACAGAATTATTCAAAAAAGAAAATTTCATCCGCTGAAGCAAATTCACAGCATACTGACTATCTGAAATAATATTTACAGGAACATCAGAAAAAAAGGCGAAGAGCCTGCCAAATGGCATATAGCTCATTCTGTTGGGCTGACTGAAAAGGTGTCTTAAAAGCCCAACAACACTGTTTTACAGGATCATATACCACCGCTCGGTGGCCTTTAGTAGCATCTGTAAAAACATTGGGGCCTTTCATTGGAATTTGTGAGACCACTGAATTACATGGACTCAAAGGAAGCAAATCAAAAGCACGGATCAATCGGGGTCGGGCCCCTGCAGCAACTGAAACAGAAGTTAGTAAAATGGCCCAATGCCATGAAGTCAGGGCCAACTCTCGACCTATAAGGTCAAAATCAGAAAAATCAAAAAGAAAATCACACCCAAAAGCAGCCCTGCATCTATTAAGGGCCTTTAAAGCAAAATGGGCAACCCATTCCCGACAATCATCTAGGGAATGGGAAGAGGTGCGAGTATACAGCCACTCTAAACAGCCATGGCTCTGATACAGCGCGCCCCAAGGAGCCAAAGCATCCTTTAAAACAACAAAATATATAGGCTCTTTGGGATCTCTCTGGACCAAGGTTGAACGAGCTTGAGCCAATATGGCATCAAGTGCCTTCAAGGCTTCCATAGTCCACGTGCGGGGCGATGTTAACTCCGCCGGCCCTTTCAAAATCTGATATAAAGGACCCATAAGCTGAGGGGAGAGGGGTATCACTGGGCGCATCCACTGTAGAGCACCAATTAACTTTTGGAAATCATTCAATGTACGGCACTCATCAATATTCAACTTTGGAAATTCCCTTGAAACCCTCCCTCCCTCAAGAGTGGATCCCAAATAGCTCAGAGGGGCTTGCAATTGAACCTTCTCTGGATCTAAAAACAGTCCTGCAGCTGATAAGGCCTCCTGCACTTTCTGTAAGCCCCGGAGCATATCTGCACAATCTAATGCTGCAATCAAAATATCATCCATATAATGTAAAAACATTATTGAGGGTTCCCTAAATCTAACAGGGGCTATAACCTGATCTACAAAAAACTGACATAATGTTGGGCTATTAGCCATCCCCTGAGGCAGGACCACAAATTGAAAGCGAACTGATGGCTGGGCATAATTTATGGCAGGCACTGAAAAGGCAAATTTGGCTCTATCACTTTCATGCAAAGGTATGGAAAAAAAAACAATCTTTAATGTCAATGACACAAACGTGCCAATCTTTTGGTACAGCCACAGGGGTGGGCATGCCGGGCTGCAACTTGCCCATGGGTAACACTACAGCATTAATAGCCCGTAAATCCACCAACATCCTCCATTTGCCTGACTTTTTCTTTACTACAAAAACAGGGGAATTATAGGGGCTAAAAGAGGGCTCAATTTTATCTGCATTCAACAATTCCTCAACTATAGACCAAAGGGCCCTTAATTTAACTGACGTGAGGGGCCACTGGTCCACCCATACCGGAGTATCACTAAGCCAAGTAATGGGCGGCAATGGGGGGGGCCTTAGGACCAGCAGCCCACATCAGTTTAACTCCCCAGGGGCAGTAATACACGCACCCATCTGTTTTAAAATATCTCTGCCCCACAAATATTGAGGCAAGCCAGATAAACAAAGTGGTTGAAATGAGCCCTCAGCCCCGCCCCCTTTCCAAAGTAAGGGTCGGGCAGCTCGCGGGGCCATTCCTGATACTCCCACCCCCCTAATAATTTTATTAGCCGTTGTTAAAGGCCACGAGGGATCCCAACATTGTTTCCAATATGCCTCGGAGGGGCCGGCCCTCTACCATCAGGGTCAGCACAGGCCTTTCTTCGGTCAATTCTTGTGTCCAATAAACACTGTCCACCTCTTTAAAAGGCAGGATAAAACCAATCAGAAACCCAGGTGACATCAAAAAGGGGACATCATGAGGATTAAAAACAAAAATCTGTTTGGAAGGGGTTAAAACTTGAGTCGGGACAACAACAATGATGTTCAACAGGAGGGGGATAACACCCAGGTGGGGGGGAGGGGCCCTCTGCGGCCATTCCGCTCTATACCCGGGAGGGTTTGGCTTCCTGTTTTTCCTCCCAGTGCAGGTGTCGCTGGGCGGTCCCGGTTCCGCACCCTGAACAACGGGTCTCATCCAGGGGGTTTCATCCCCTGTTGCATAAGCGGTAGGCCCCCGCCCATGCCCCCCTCCATTTCCTCTTTGCCTAATTTGATTCCTTTGATTTCTTTTTCTTCTCTAATTGCTACTGCTAACGTTTCAAGTACCAGATTGAATAAGAGGGGTGATAGTGGACACCCTTGTTTCACTCCTGATCTTATTGGAAAGGCTTCTAGTTTATCCCCATTGCATATAATACTTGCTGATGGTTTTAGATAGATGCTAGCAACTATTTTAAGGAAGGCTCCATTTATTCCTATACTTTCTAGTGTTTTTAATAGGAATGGATGTTGTACTTTGTCAAAAGCCTTTTCTGCATCTATTGAGATGATCATGTGGTTTTTGCTAGTTTTGTTGTTGATATGCTCAATTATATTGATGGTTTTCCTAATATTAAACCATCCTTGCATTCCTGGAATGAATCCTACCTGATCAGGGTGTATTTTTTTTGTGATAAGTTGTTGGAGTCTTTTGGCTAATATTTTATTTAGAATTTTTGCATCTAAATTCATGAGGGAGATTGGTCTATAATTTTCTTTCTCTGTTTTATCTCTTCCTGATTTAGGAATCAGTACCATATTTGTGTCATAGAAAGAGTTTGGTAGGACTCCTTCTTCACTAATTTTCCCAAATAGTTTGTAGAGTATTGGAATCAATTGTTCTTTAAATGTTTGATAGAATTCACTAGTGAACCCATCTGGCCCTGGGGATTTTTTCCTAGGGAGTTCATTGATGGCTTGTTTGATTTCTTTTTCTGAGATGGGGTTATTTAGGTAATTCACTTCCTCTTCAGTTAATCTGGGCAATTTGTGATTTTGTAAATATTCATCCATTTCACTAAGATTGTCATATTTATGTGCAGACAATTGGGAAAAATAATTCCTCATTATTTTTTTGATTTCCTCTTCATTGGAGGTAGATTCACCCTTTTTATTTTTGATACTCATAATTTGGTTTTCTTCTTTCTTTTTTTTTATCATATTGACTAAGGTTCTATCAATTTTGTTGATTTTTTCATAAAACCAGCTCTTAGTTTTATTTATTAATTCAATGGTTTTCTTAATTTCAATTTTATTAATCTCACCTTTGGTTTTCAATATTTCTAATTTAGTACTTAATTGGGGATTTTCAATTTGTTCTTTTTCTAGCTTTTTCAATTGCATGTCCAATTCACTGACCTCCCTTCTCTCTGCTTTAATTAAGTATGCACTCAGGGATATAAAACTTCCCCTGAGAACTGCCTTTAGTGCATCCCACAAATTTTGGTATGTTGTTTCATTATTATCATTCTCTTGAATGAAATTATTGATTGTTTCTATAATTTCTTGTTTGACCCACCAATTTTTTAGGATTAAATTGTTTAATTTCCAATTAGTTTTTAGTCTATCTTTCCATGGCCCTTTATTGCATATAATTTTATTGCATCATGATCTGAGAATGATGCGCTTACTATTTCTGCCTTTCTGCACTGGATTGTGAGGTTTTTATGCCCTAGTACATGGTCTATTTTTGAGTATGTACCATGCACTGCTGAAAAGAAAGTAAATTCCTTTTTATCCCCATTCAGTTTTCTCCAGAGATCCATCATATCTAGTCTCTCTAAGATTCTATTCACCTCCTTAACTTCTTTCTTGTTTATTTTGAGGTTAGATTTATCGAGTTCAGAGAGGGGGAGATTAAGGTCCCCCACTAGTATAGTTTTGCTATCTATTTCTTTCTCTAATTCCTTTAACTTCTCCTCTAGGAATTTGGATGCTATACCACTTGGTGCATATATATTAAGTAGTGATATTGCTTCATTCTCAATGGTGCCTTTTAGTAGGATATAGTTTCCTTCCTTATCCCTTTTAATTAGATCTATTTTTGCTTTTGCTTTATCTGAGATAAGTATTGCTACCCCTGCTTTTTTTACTTTAGCTGAGGCATAATAAATTTTACTCCAACCTTTTACCTTTACCCTGTGGGTATCCCTTTGTTTCAAATGTGTTTCTTGAAGACAGCATATTGTAGGATTATGGTTTTTAATCCATTCTGCTATCCGCCTCTGTTTTATGGGAGAGTTCATCCCATTCACATTCACAGTAATGATGACTATCTGTCTCTTCCCTTCCATCCTATTCCCTCCCCTGTTTATGTTTTTGTTTCTTCCTTCTCCCTTCCCCTCCTTGAAGTTTTCCCTTTTGACTGCCCCCTCCCTCAGTGTTCCCACCCAGTGACCCCTCTTCTTAACCTACCCTCTCCCCTTACTACTATTTCCCTCCCTTATAATCCCTCCCGTTAGTCTCCTCCTTTTCACCCCCCCCTTACCCTCCCACTATCTATAGGACACAACAAATTTTTATACTTATCAGAGTAAATTACTCCCCGTTTGATTCCAAACCAATGAGAGTAAATTTCAAACAATGCTCCTCTCCCTCCCTCCAATTCCTCTATTTAATGAATTTATGTGTCTATTACTTTAGATTCTTAAACTTCACTGATTAATTTGATCCTTCTTTGAACCAGAACCAGTGAGAATAGTGTTTAAATGTTCCTCTCCCTCTTACTTTCCCTTCTTCTAGAGTGTGTTTTGATGCCTCTTCAGATGGCATATTTTACCTTTTCCTAGCTCATCCTTTCCTTTTTCCCATTACAGTACCATTGATCCCCTTAATAGTCTTTTTTTTTTTTAGACTCCATGTTAGTGCATTCATACCCACACCCTCTAAGTATAACCCTTTTGCAGGTCATGATAATCATAGAGATTTCAAATATTGACAGTTATCAGCTCCACATATAGGGATGTGAACATTTTGCTCTTGTTGCATCCCAGGTAATGAGCTTGTGTTTGTGGGTGTGGGTGTGTGCACTTCTGCAGGTGTGAGTCTATGTTACCCTTGTTTACCTTTTTATGTTCTTCTGGAGTCTTGTAATTGGAGATCAAATTTTCCATTGAGCTCTGGCTTTTTCATTAGGAAAGTCTGGAAGTCCCTTACTTCATTAAACGTCCATCTCCTTGCCTGAAAGATTATGCTCAGTTTTGCCGGGTAGTTAATCCTTGGTTGTAGTCCTAGCTCTCTTGCCCTACGAAATATCAAATTCCAGTCCCTCCGCTCTTTTAATGTAGAAGCTGCTAGGTCCTGTGTGATCCTAACTGTAGTTCCTCGATATTTGAATTGTTTCTTTTTGGCTGCTTGTAGAATTTTTCTTTAATCTTATAATTCTGGAATTTGGCTACTATATTTCTTGGAGTTTTCAGTTTGGGATCTCTTTCAGGAGGAGTCCGGTGAATTCTATCAATAGCTATTTTATCTTCTGATTCCAGGACCTCAGGACAGTTTTCTTTGACAATCTCTTGGAGGATGTTGTCTAGACTGCTTATCTCATCGTGGCTTTCTGGTAGACCAATAATTCTTAGGTTGTCTCTCCTGGATCTGTTCTCTAGGTCAGTTATTTTTCCAGTGAGATATTTTACATTTTCTTGCAATTTTTCGATCATCTTGTTTTTTTCGATTGACTCCTGCTGCATCATAGAGTTCTGAGTTTCAGTTTGGTTGTATCTAATTTTTAGTGAATTATGGTCTTCAATAAGTTTTTGAAGTTCCTTTTTTAGGGAGGTATTTTCTTTTTCCAAGTTGGTCATTGCCTCCCTAATTTGGTCTTTAAAATTTTTCTTAAGCTCCTCCAGGAATGCTATTTGGGCTTGAGATCAGATCATGTTTCCTTCTGTGGTCTCTGGTGTGGGCAGAGAGTCTATATTGTCCTGTGTGTTTTGTTGTTCTTGCCCTGCATAGTATGCTCGAATAGACTTTCTTGCCTTCCCCTTCTCCTTTTCAGCTTCCTTCCTTCCCATTGTGACTTCCTGTTTCTTAGTGTCTCAGTCTATGAGTTTGGGGCCTGATCCTTGACTTTGAATACCTCTGGGTGGCTAGTTTATGGCTAAGTCAGGGAAGTCAGTGAGGAATGTAGATGTATAGGTGGGGATGAGTCTGACCACTTCAGATTTCTGCCTCTATACCCCTGGGCTATAAGTAGGCTTTTGTTGGTGAGGTGAGGTGGGGCTAGTTGGGTCCCCTCCCTCTCTTCTCTTCAGATTCCTGGCTGTCTCAGTTACACCCTTTCTTGGAGATTCTCAAGCCTGAGGCTATTTCCATTAACTTGGGATTTCAATCTGGGAGACTTATCTTTGGGTTTTCTGCTTCATGAAGGAGGGATGGGAGGATCAGAGCAGCTAGAATTTACTTTGCCATTCCAGCCCCTGTATCATACAGGCAGGCAGTTTCTAAATTTCCAGGCTCGGGGCTGAATGCAGCCTGAGAAGCCACTCTCTCCACTGGGGGCCCAACTCTCCTACCTGGCTCCAATGATCCATTCCCTCTGCGAGATGACTGCGATTTGTCCTTGGTAAGTCTGCAGGCTGGGGCTTTTTCTCTCTCTGGTGTAGTCTGCTTGCCTGCTCTTAGGTCTGAGCTGTGCAGACCCCACTCGCTCTGCGCTCAACCTGTGCGGACACTCTGGGCAACCTCCTGGGCTGGATTCTGCCACACTCTGTCTTCCACTGGGCTTCATCACTCCGGAATCTGCTCAGATTTACCCTTTTGGACTTAGTGACAGAGGAGCTCAGCGAGGTTACTGCTTCCTTTCCGCCATCTTGGCTCCGCCCCAAAACATGAATTTCTAAGAAGTCCTTTGAAATACTTGAATTAAAAGCACTGTTGTGGACAGAGTTGCTATAACCCTCCAACTCTTTAGTCAGACTGCTGAAGCTTTCCTGTTACTGTTTTAGAAAAAGGCCTTTGTATCTGCACTCACTGGTTTCAAAGGGAGACAATATAATGATGCCATTTTCACCAAAAGAAGACCAAACAATTGAGATGTAATGGCTGTGTTTAAGACAACTAGCTAAGAGCACCTTTCACAGAAAAGAATTTACATATAATACCTGTTTCTTCAGAGCTGTGGTCAGATATACCTTCACTACCAAAAAAACTAAGATTAGGCTGTCTGATAAAAAGGTGAAAACCTGAATTTCCCAGAAGTCTTTTGAAATACTTGAATTCTAAGCACTGTTGTACACAGAGTTGCTTTAACCCTCCACATCTTGAGTCAGACTGCTGAACTTTTGATATGTAATGCCTGCTTTTAAGAAAACTAGGTAAGAGAAAGCTGCAACAGAAAAGAACTTCCGGGTAATCCCCGTTTCTAGAGAGTTATGCCCAGATATACATTTTCTTCCCAACATTCTTGTAAAAGTCTATCTGAAAAAAAGGTAAAAACCTGAATTTCTCAGAACTCTTTTGAAATACTTGAATTCAAAGCACTGTTGTACACAGAGTTGCTTCAACCCTCCTAATCTTTAGTCAGACTCCTGAAGCTTTGCTTTTACATTTTTAGCAAAAGGCCTTAATATCTGCCCTCATTGGTTTCAATGGGAGAAAACCCAACTATGCCATTTCCAGGAAAGGAAGCCAAAGGATTTGATATGTAATGCCTACATTTAAGACAACTAGCTAAAAGAACACTGCAACAGAAAAGAACTTCCGCTAATCCATTTTTCTAGTGAATTATGCTCAGATATACTTTTTTCCACCAAACATGCTTGTAACAGTCTATCTGACAAAAGGTAAAAACCTGAATTTCTCAGAATTATTTTGAAGTACTAGAATTCTAAACACTGTTGAGCATATAGTTCCGCGAGCAGTCCACATCTGAAGTCATACTGCTGAAGCTTTGCTATTACTCCTTTAGCAAAAGGCCTTTGTATCTGCCATCATTGCTTCCAATTCGAGAAAAACTAAGCCATTTCCATGAAAAGAACCCAAAGAATTTCATATAAAATGCTTGTGATTAAAACAACTAGCTAACAGAAAGCTCTGACAGAAAAGTACTTCCAGGTAATCCCTGTTCCTAGAGATTTATGCTCAGATATATATTTTCTACCAAACATGGTTGTAATAGGCTATCTGAAAAAAAGGTAACAACATGAATTTCTCAGAAGTCTTTTGAAATACTTGAATTCAAAGCACTGTTGTACCAGAGATCCTTTAATGCTGTACAGCTTTATTCAGAAAGCTAATGTTGCAATTTTTCTCCCATTGAAACCATAGAGGGCAGATATAAAGGCCTTTTGCTAAAAAAGTAAAAGCAAAGCTGCAGCAGTCTGATTAAAGATCTGGAGGGTTAAAGCAACTCTGACTACAACATTGCTTTGAATTCACATATCTCAAAAGACTTCTGAGAAATTCAGGTTTTCACCTTTTTTCAGATAGAGTGTTACAAGCATGTTTGTTAGAAAATGTATATCTGGGAATAACTCTCTAGAAAAAGGGATTACTCAGAAGTTCTTTCTGTCCACCTTTCTATTAGCTAGTTGTCTTAAACGCAGGCATTAGATTTCATATGCTTTGGATTCTTTTCCTGGAAATGGCATCATTAGGTTTTCCCCCATTGAAACCAAGGAGGGCAGATATAAAGGCCTTTTGCTAAAAAAGTAAAAGCAAAGCTTCAGCAGTTTGACTAAAGATGTGGAGGGTTAAAGCAACTCTGTCTACAACAGTGCTTTGAATTCACATATTTCAAAAGACTTCTGAGAAATTCAGGTTTTCACCTTTTTTCAGAGAGACTGTTACAAGCATGTTTGTTAGAAAAGGTATATCTGAACATAAGTCCCTAGAAACAGGGATTATCCCAAAGTTCATTTCTCTCACAGCTTTCTGTTAGATAACTGTCTTAAACACTGGCATTTTATCTCAATATCTTTGGCTTCTTTTGGTGGAAATGTTATTACGAAAATTTCTCCTATTGAAACCCAGGGCAGATATAAAGGCCTTTTGCTAAAAAAGTAAAAGAAAATCTTCAGCAGTCAGATTAATGATG
Source organism: Gymnobelideus leadbeateri (assembly GCA_011680675.1). Lineage (NCBI taxonomy): Eukaryota > Metazoa > Chordata > Mammalia > Diprotodontia > Petauridae > Gymnobelideus > Gymnobelideus leadbeateri. Next base: position 58,647 of record WOXC01008334.1, read on the forward strand.
AGGAGGGCAAAAGCAACTCTGTGTCAACAGTGCTTTGAATTCAAGTATTTGAAAAGACTTCAGAGAAATTCAGGTTCTGACCTTTTTTTCAGAAAGACTCTTACAAGCATATTTGCTAGAAAAGGTATATCTGAGCATCACTCTCTAGAAACAAGGATTACCCCGAAGTTCTTTTCTGTCACAGATTTCCCTTAGTTAGTTTTCTTAAACCCTGGCATTACATTTCAAATGTTTGGCTTCTTTTCCTGGAAATGGCATCATTAGGTTTTCCCCTTTGAAACCAATGAGGGCAGATATAAAGACCTTTTGCTAAAAAAGTAAATGCAAAGCTGCAGCAATCAGACTAAAGACATGGAGGGTTAAAGCAACTCTGTGTACAACAGTGCTTTGAATTCAAGTATTTTAAAAGACTTCAGAGAAATTCAGTTTTTGAAGCATGTTTGGTAGAAAAGGTACATCTGAGCAAAACCCTTTAGAAACAGGGATTACTCGGGAGTTCTTTTCTGTCACAGCTTTCTCTTAGCTAGTTATCTTAACTGCAGGCATTACATTTCAAATGCTTTGGCATCTTTTCTTAGAAATGGCATCATTACATTTTCTCCCATTGAAATCAATGAGGGCAGGGGCGGCTAGGTGGCGCAGTGAATAGAGAGCCGGCCCTGGAATCAGAAGGACCTGAGTTCGGAGCCGGCCTCCGACACTTAATCCACACAAACAAAAACCTAGCCGTGTAACCTTGGGCAAGTTACTTAGCCCCAATTGCCCTAAAGGGGCGGCTAGGTGGCGCAGTGAGTAAGAGCACCGGCCTCGGAGTTTGGATGACCCGAGATCAGATCCGGCCTCAGAAAATGAGCACCCATGCAGAAATAATGACTAGCCATGTAACCTTGAGCAAGTTACTTAACCCCAATTGCTTTAAAAAAAAAAAGAAAGAAATCAATGAGGGCAGACACAAAGGCCTTTTGTCAAAAAAAGTAAAAGCAAAGCTTACACAGTCTGACTAAAGATGTGTAGGGCAAAAGGAACTCTGTGTACAACAGTGCTTTGAATTCAATTGTTTCAAAAGACTTCTTAGAAATTCATGTTTTGACCTTTTTTCAGATTCACTGTTACAAGCATGTTTGGTAGAAAAGGTATATCTGAGCAAAACTCTCTAGAAACACAGATTACTAGGAAGTTCTTTTCTGTCACAGCTTTCTCTTAGCTAGTTATCTTAAAACCAAGCAATAAATTTCAAATGCTTTGGCTTCTTTTCCTGGAAATGGCATCATTTGGTTTTCCCCATTGAAACCATCAAGGGTACATATAAAGGCCTTTTGCTAAAAAACTAAAAGACAGCTTCAGCAGTCTGACTAAAAATGTGGACGGTTAAAGCAACTCTGTGTAAAACAGTGCTTTTTATTCAAGTATTTCAAAAGAATTCTGAGAAATTCAGGTTTTTACTTTTTTTCAGATAGACTGTTACAAGCATTTTTGGTGGAAAAGTTATATCTGAGCATAACTCTCTAGGAACAGGGATTACCCAGATGTTCTTTTCTCTCCGAGCTTTCTCTTAGCTAGTTGTCTTAACTACAGGCATTACATTTCAAATGCTTTGGCTTCTTTTCGTGGAAATGGCATCATTAGGTTTTCTCCCATTGAAATCATTGAGGGCAGATACAAAGGCCTTTTGCTAAAAAAGTAAAAGGAAAGCTTCAGCAGGCTAACTAAAGATGTGGAGGGTTACACACCTCTGTGTACAAAAGTTCTTTGAATTCAAGTATTTCAAAAGACTTCTGAGAAATTCAGGTTTTGACCTTTTTTCAGACAGACTGTTACAAGCATGTTTGGTAGAAAAGGTATATCTGAAGCATAACTCTCTAGGAACAGGGAATACCCGGAAGTTATTTTCTGTCCAGCTTTCTTGTAGCTAGTTGTCTTAAATGCAGGCATTACATATCACAGGCTTTGGCTTCGTTTCGTTGAAATGTCAACATTAGGTTTTCTGCACTTGAAACCATTGATGGCAGATAGTGAAGTAGTAAGCCTTGACATTTCACTGGCTTAGGAGGGGCCCATCTGTGTATCTTGAATTCCTGAATCCTCCCTCCTCAGCTTGTGTTGAATAGCCTGTTTTATTTAGTGTGCCTGAATGATATCTTGCTTGACTGAAGTAGTAGGCCCTGACATTTCACCCCTTACGAGGGGCCCAGCTTGGTACCCTGAATTCTTGGAACTCAAGAATCCTCCCCTGGGCTTGATCAGCCTGCCCCAGCCCACATCCTGCACTTGCCTGATATCTGCCTGACCAGTCTGCCCCCTTACTGTTACTCCTGATATGATGGTGTTTTTTGACTATTTAAACTGTGTGTCTACTAGGGGTCGGGGCAGCCCCTGCAACTTTATTCCAAGGACTGCCGCGGGCCTGCCAATAAATGCTTCCTGATTTGATTATCCATTGTCTTGGCCTGGTGATTCTGTCCAAGTGTCCATTTCACTTGGAGGTTCCACCGTGGACGTCTTAGTCCTCAGTGACACTCTGGAGGGCCGTCCCTGTGACGAGCGGACCGAGGTCCTGAGTTGACTGGTTACCTGTTAGCCTCGCCAAGACCGAGGTTTCGGCTTCGCCCAAGAGGCGCCGGTAGAGGGTGTGGGAGGCCACCGATTTGTTTATATCGGCCCCCCTCTCTGATGGTGCCTTTTGACGAAAGTCGAACCCACCAAATTCTCTCTGAAGCGTTCTGTATCTGTTCTGGTGAGTACTCTTCTGGTGTGTGACTGTAAGGGGCCTGAGGGGGCACAACCGGACTTCACTGCTCCGCCCCGGGACGCCGGGTGTGGGAGCCTGTTTATTTCTTTTCCTTCACTCTCAGTTCCTCCTGAAATGCTCCCTGGGGAACTTTGCTTCTGTTTTGTCACTGTCTGTTTTGCTCTCTGTGTTATTGTGTTCTACTTTTTGTCAATCCACTGTCTTCTACCTGCGAGGCTTAGCCACTTTCACTGCAAGAGTCTCTAATTTAGTTAAGAATGGGGCAATCAACATCTAGCTCCCAGACCCCGCTCCAACAAGTGTTAAAAGATTTTGCCACTTTCAGGCGGATGGCCGGGAGCTATGGCTTCAGTGTCTCTAAATCTGCCCTCACCCGCCTATGTCAGAAAGAATGGCCTGCCCTTACTGTCCCGTGGCCTCCAGAGGGCACCTTTGATCTCTTGATTGCCAGTAAGGTTAAGTCTGTAGTTTATGGTCCAGGGGGCCACCCTGACCAAATCCCTTATATTACCGCCTGGATTGATTACAGCACCCTACAGCCACCTCCGGTACCAGTCCAAGTAATGGAAACAGTCCCGAGGGAGGGGGACCTTTCCAAGGCCCGAGATTTGGTTAACATCAAATCTCCCTTATATCCTGTTTTACCATCCTCCCCCGAGGAGATGGGGGATTTGGGGGACCCCTTATCTCCCTCTGTTCCTCCGCCTCCCTACCCCGTCCAGCCGGACTCTACCTCTGATCTCGCTAGTCCCTCACATACTCGTGGGGGCACCCCCTATGGCCCTGGTTCAGTATCTAGAGACCAGGCCCCAGGTCCTGACAAAACCCCCACTTCTGCCCAGCTATTTCCCCTGAGAGAAACCCCGGTGGTCAACAATCCTGGACAAGCTCCCTTCATGGTCTATGTCCCTTTCTCCTCTAGTGATCTGTACAACTGGAAACAACAGAATCCATCCTTTTCTGAAAAACCTCAGGGCCTTCTTTCCCTCTTAGAATCTATCTTTCATACCCATCAACCCACTTGGGATGATTGTCAGCAACTCCTCCATGTGCTTTTCACCATGGAGGAGCGGGACCAAATACTGATGGAAGCCCGCAAGGGTGTCCTCGGTACGGATGGACGACCTTCCTCTGATCCGGCCCACCGTCTATTCCCTGATACTCGCCCTGGCTGGGATCCTAACTCCGACCAAGGTAAGGAGGCTCTCAATCAGTATCGCCACTTACTGCTGGGAGGGATAAGGGCAGCAGCTAGGAAACCTACCAATATGTCTAAAATTAGTGAAATTAAACAAGGGAAGGATGAGTCTCCAGCGGCCTTCCTAGAAAGACTGCTGAATGCCTACCGAACATACACCCCCATAGACCCAGAGGACCCAAATAACCGGCGCGCAATTTTAATAGACTTTGTCTCAAACTCAGCCCCTGATATCAGAAAGAAGCTGCAAAAACAGGAGGGTTTTGAAGGCAAAAGCCTATCTGAACTTTTGGAAATAGCCAACAAGGTTTATAACAATCGGGATGAGCCCTCTGAGAAACAGAACAAGTCCATAGCACGGGCGGTAGTGGTGGCTCTGGCCGAGGTCTCTGACAACCGGAAGACTGCCTGGAAGCCCCCACAGAGGGCCTGGGACACTAGGAACCAACCCTTGGGCCGGGATCAATGTGCCTATTGCAAGCAAAAGGGCCATTGGAAATCGGAGTGCCCCTCTAAAGGCAGGTCAAGAGATGCACTTGCACTGGCTGCCAAATAGGGCCGCCCTGGCTCCACTGCGGACCCCCGGGAGCTGTGGGTAACTCTAACTGTTGGGGGTTGCCCAGTCTCCTTCCTAGTTGATTCTGGGGCAGCAGTTTCGGTGCTTAATCAGCCCTTCGGTCCTCTATCTGACTTCACTGCCCAAGTACAAGGAGCCACTGGCCGGATTTCCCGGGTACCGGTCACCACCTCTCGCAAGGTCCAGTTGGGCCGTGGCCTGGTCACCCATTCCTTCCTTGTCATGCCGGACTGCCCCTACCCCCTCCTAGGGAGAGACCTTCTGCATAAGCTGCAGGCTACTATCTCTTTTTCGGACCCTGAGCCTACTGTGGATCTGACCTTCCCGGTCATGTCAATCACCTGTCCACTTTCTGAGGAATCCAGATTGTTCCAGGAGGCACCCATCTCCACCCTTGCCCTCCAGCCTCTGTTGGAGGATCTCAAGGAAGAAATACTGGGTGTGTGGGCTGAGAACAACCCTTACGGGCTGGCCTTTCACCAGAGCCCAGTAGTGGTGTCCCTGTTATCCACCGCCACTCCTGTTAGAGTATCCCTTGAGGCGCCCAGCCTTGCTGGGCATAAAAACCCATATCGCTCGCCTTCTTAAGGCAGGGATCCTCCGACGGTGCCAGAGCCCCTGGAACACTCCCCTGATGCCCGTATGTAAACCAGGATCCGGAGATTTCCGCCCAGTTCAAGATCTCCGTGAAGTAAACTCCAGGCTAGAGACTATTCACACAACTGTTCCAAACCCTTACACTCTTTCATCATCTCTTGACCCTGCTAGAACATGGTATACGGTCCTTGACCTGAAGGACGAATTTTTTTTCTATCCCTCTGGCTCCCGTAAGTCAACCCCTGTTTGCTTTTACATGGACTGACCCCCATTCCTGCTTACCTGGACCCGCTTACCCCAAGGATTTAAGAATTCTCCTACCCTCTTTGGCACAGCCCTAGCCAATGACTTAATGTCTTTTCGGACTGAGAATCCCGAGATCACTCTCCTCCAGTATGTTGATGACTTACTTCTCGCAGCTAAATCATACTCTATTTGTCTACAGTCGACACGTAGTTTGCTTCATTTGTTGCATCAGTCTGGATATCAGGTCTCCTGTAAGAAGGCTCAGCTTTGCTCTCAATCTGTAACATACCTTGGGTTCTCCCTTTCAGGGGGTCAACGCTTCCTTTCTAAGGGCCGGGTGGCCGCTATACTGGGACTTCCTGTTCCCAGGACCCGACGAGCCCTAAGAGAATTCCTCGGCATGGCCGGGTATTGTAGACTCTGGATTCTGGGTTTCTCTGAAATCGCCCGGCCTCTATACTCGGCCCTCTCTGACAGTACCTCCGACTTGCCTTGGGGCCCTGAACAGCAGCGGGCCTTCGAAACCCTGAAGTCCGCCCTCTCCTCTTCCCCCACCCTTGCTCTACCAGATCTCTCTAAGCCTTTTCACCTTTATGTACATGAAGCCTCAGGTGCTGCTAAAGGGGTGTTAACCCAACCCCTCGGCCCATGGAATAAGCCGGTGGCCTACTTGTCAAAACACTTGGACTCTGTGGCCGCTGGCTGGCCACCCTGTCTCCAGCTGCTAGCCTCGGTCGCCACCCTGGTAAAGGAAGCCTCTAAGTTGACTTTTGGCCAGCCACTAAAAATCTTCTCCTCTCACAATCTTGAGCAGCTGCTACATTCACCTCCTGCTCGGTGGATCTCGAATGCACGCATAACTCACTATCAATCTCTTCTCCTTGATACTACCCGCATCTCCTTCTCACCTCCAGTTGCTCTCAACCCTGCCTCCCTCCTCCCAGACTCCGTGCCATCGACCCCTCTACATGATTGCCTCGACCTACTGGACTCACTGCACACCTCACGCCCGGGCCTTTTGGACACCCCGCTCACCAGTCCAGACTTGGTCCTTTTTACAGACGGGAGTAGCTTTGTGCGAGATGGTGTTCAGAGGGCCGGAGCAGCAGTGGTAGATGGATCCCACACTTTTTGGGATGCTTCTCTGCCACCCAGGACTTCAGCCCAGCGAGCCGAGCTCGTTGCACTTACCATGGCCCTCAAACTGGCCATGGGTAAAAGAGCCAACATTTTCACCGACAGCCGCTATGCCTTTGCAACTGTCCACGTCCATGGCTACGTGTATCAACAAAGGGGTTTGTTGACTTCTGCAGGGAAAGAGGTGAGGAATTGGGAGGAGATTCAGGCACTTCTGGATGCGGTTTGGCTACCAAAACAGGTTGCAGTTGTGCATATAGCAGCTCACACATGGAAGAAAGATAGACTAGCACTTGGCAACGCAGCAGCGGATGAAGCAGCTAAAATTGCAGCCCTAAGAGAACCTTCCCAGGTGATGTCTCTCCTGACTGACCAGACATCCCAGGAATGGAACTGCCTGCCTCCCCAACCGACCTCCTCCCCAGAAGACACCAAGGGTGAAGATGATGAGGAAGGATGGCGAAGAACCCTGGAGGGGAAATTAATTTTGCCCCGATCGCTATTGCTACCCCTTTTGATGAACTTACATGAGCTGACTCACCTAGGAGGCACCCGGCTATACGAACTCTTACATCGTCACTTTTACAGCCCTGGATTAAAGCAGGCTGCTGACACCGTTGCCCGCCGATGTGTGACCTGCGCCAAGATAAATCTACCCACAGCTTCTAAAATCCCTGCCAATAGGCCTAGAGGCACCTTTCCAGGAGACCACTGGGAGACTGACTTTACCGACATGGAACACAGGGTACAAGGGTTCCGGTATCTACTAGTGTTCTTGGACACATTCACTGGATGTGTTAAAGCCTTCCCGGTAAAGTCTGAAACAGCTATAGTAGTAGCTAAGAAGCTGCTTTTTGAGATCCTTCCCAGATTTGGTATTCCAATGACTATAGGATCTGACAATGGACCTGCCTTTGTCTCCTCAGTAGTGCAGAATTTGTCAAAAACGCTTGGGGTTAGATGGAAATTGCATTGTGTTTATAGGCCACAAAGTTCAGGACAGGTGGAAAGGATGAATGGGACCTTGAAGGAGCACATTGCTAAATTAAAGATAGAAACCGGTGAAACTTGGGTGAGCCTCCTTCCCTTTGCCCTACTTCGAGTCAGGTGTACCCCAAATCCTGCTACTCTTTCCCTATCACCCTTTGAGGTCATGTTTGGCGTTCCCCCTCCCATTCTACCCTGGGTATCTGAATCTGAACCTCTTGACCTCACTAATACTAGTCTTCTGAAGTCCTTACAGGCATTGACGGAGGTGCAAGCTGCTGTCCGTACCTTGCTTGAGGCATCCAGTGACCGCCCTCCTGAGACACCCTCGCCCATACAACCCGGTGACTGCGTTCTGACCCGAAAACTGCCTCAGGGATCGTCCTTGGAACCAAGGTGGACGGGGCCTTACTAAGTGATCTTGAGTAACCCCTCGGCAGTTAAGGTGGATACACCGGAGCCACATAAAGCCTGCTCAAGCGCCTGAACAATGGTCGGCCACCCCTACAGGCGAGCTCCGGGTCCGTCTGTCACGATCCCGGCCCCAGCACTAATCTGGTCCCTTCTCTCTTTATGCTCTATTGTTCCTAACCCTTATGAGCCCTCTTCCTTCCTATGGACCCTATCTCGCTCTACTGATGGGACTGTGGTGCGTCAAATAACCACAGCGGGAGTTCCCACTTTCACATTTGATTTATGCGATCTCTTGGGCCCTGGGTGGAATCTACAGAGAATTGTGGACGACCCAGTTTGGGGGGGGGGGGGTGGCGCATGCCAAGAACAGTCCGGACAAGCGATTCAATTCGCGGGAAGCCCTGAACAGACCCTTTCCCAGCTGTTCTTCTATGCCTGCCCTGCCACTGGTTCCCCAGCCTGTCAGGGGGACGGAGCTTACCACTGTGCCCAGTGGGGATGTGAGACCCTCGCTACATGGCTCGGGGACGGGAGAGACCAACTGATTACCCTGAGACGGGCCGGATGGGGCTGTGCACTGCCGTCGGAAGTAAGACGGGAAGCTGCAACCCCATGCAATTGACTCTGAAATCCTTTGGGGCTGACCTTTGGAGCACCGGCCATACGTGGGGCATCCGCTTTTGGGTGTCCGGCTATAATATAGGTGCTCACTTCACAATCCAACTGTCGAAGCCCATATGGGTTCCGCGACCTATTGGCCCCAATCCCGTTTTCAACCCTAATATAAGGGCCCCTCTGGCCAATACCCCCTCTCCAACCCCAGCTGTTCCAATCCCTGGCCCCAGCAGTTCCCCAGACCTAGATAGAAACTTTCCTGGTGTAGGAGGTTCCGTTTATAGCACTTTGTCTGCTGTGCATGCCCTCCTCAACTCCACTGGATCCAACTTGACTTCCAGCTGCTGGTTGTGTCTAAACCCAGCACCCCCTTATTTTGTTGGGATTGTTACCCCCCTGAATGTATCTGCCGTTAAGAACATTTCTATCACTAATCAGACCCCCGCGTGTAACACTGACCAACCCTCATTGACCCTCCAGGACATCCAAGGCACTGGGCTCTGTCTCCATAATCCCAGTTTCCCCCTCTCCACTTCACCGTACAATACCACCTGCCAGGAGTCTTGGGTGATTACTCCAAGAAACGACTCTGACCGGTTCCTGATGCCTCCAGAGGGACTCTGGTTCGCTTGCACTCTTGGCCTTACAACTTGTCTTGGGGAAGTGCACTTCACTGACCCTAACGAGCTATGTGTAGTGGCTCATGTACTTCCCCAGGTTTACATTTACTCTGAGGAGGGGGCAGCTGAACGTTCTGGCCTTTCACGGCAGCCACGAGCAGCCCCCATCCTCGTTCCCCTCCTGGTGGGCCTAGGCATTGCAGGCTCCATGGCCGTGGGGGTGGCAGCCTTGGTCAAGGATAATACTAATTTCCAGTCCCTCAGCAGACAGGTGGACCAAAACCTTAGGTCCCTAGAGGGCTTGGTCACCCATTTGGAATCTTCCTTAGACTCCTTGGCAGAGGTTGTCCTGCAGAATCGGCGAGGGTTGGACCTCCTGTTCCTAAAACAGGGGGGTCTGTGCATGGCCCTGGGCGAAACCTGTTGTTTTTATGCTAATAGATCTGGAGTTATATGGGAATCCCTTGCCACTCTCCGTAAGCACTTGGACGAGCGGGATCAAGCCTGCAGAACCACCTCCTCGTTGTACAATCCCTGTATGACTGGTCCCCCTGGTTAATGACCCTCCTCTCGGCCCTTGCTGGCCCTCTACTTCTCTTGTTAGCCCTAACCATCAGCCCCTGTCTGATTAACTGCCTACTCTCTTTTATCCAATCCAGGCTTGAGGCCACCAAACTCTTTGCAATCCACATGTCCTACAAAACCCTAGAATCGGAAGAATCCTCAGTCTGACCTAAAACAGGGGGGAGTGAAGTAGTAAGCCTTGACATTTCACTGGCTTACAAGGGGCCCATCTGTGTATCTTGAATTCCTGAATCCTCCCTCCTCAGCTTGTGTTAAATAGCCTGTTTTATTTAGTGTGCCTGAATGATATCTTGCTTGACTGAAGTAGTAGGCCCTGACATTTCACCCCTTACGAGGGGCCCAGCTTGGTACCCTGAATTCTTGGAACTCAAGAATCCTCCCCTCGGCTTGATCAGCCTGCCCCAGCCCACATCCTGTACTTGCCTGATATCTGCCTGACCAGTCTGCCCCCTTACTGTTACTCCTGATATGATGGTGTTTTTTGACTATTTAAACTGTGTGTCTACTAGGGGTCGGGGCAGCCCCTGGAACTTTATTCCAAGGACTGCCACCGGCCTGCCAATAAACGCTTCCTGATTTGATTATCCATTGTCTTGGCCTGGTGATTCTGTCCAAGTGTCCATTTCAATATAAAGGACTTTTGCTAAAAAAGTAAAAGAAAGCTTCAGCAGTCTGACTAAAAATGTGGAGGGTTAAAGCAACTCTGTGTACAACAGTTCTTTGAATTCAAGTATTTCAAAAGACTTCTGAGAAATTCAGGTTTTTACCTTGTTTCAGATAGACTGTTACAAGCGTGTTTGGTAGTAAAGGTATATCTGAGCATAACTCTCTAGGAACAGGGATTATCCGGAATTTCTTTTCTGTCACATATTTCTCTCAGCTAGTTGTCTTAAACACAGGCATTCCATATCACAGGCTTTGGCTTCTTTTCAAGAAATGGCATCATTAGGTTTTCTCCCATTGAAACCAATGATGGCAGATACAAAGCCCTTTTGCTAAAAAAGCAAAAGCAGCCAGGCTCTGGGCTGGCCGGGAGGTGGAGACGCCGGGGGCAGACTCTGGGGCTGCAGGCCCAGAAGCCCTGGCCTCGTGTGGAACCGAAGCCCGCCGGGGTTTCTGGATGAGCAGCCGCTTACCCAGGCAGCCTGTGCGCACCGGCCCGGGGGTAGGGGGCCGCCTCGCTGCCTCGCCCCGGGCTTTCCGGTCCCTTTGGCCCCACGTGCGCACGGCCCAAGCCCGTGTCTCCTTTTCTGTCTCCTGCCTCCGGGCCCGCGTGCCCCCCGTGCCCCCAGCTCGCTTCCCTCCCTGCCCTGGCTTTCCTCCTCTCCTTACTCCCTCCAGCTGTCACTTAAATGAGCCTGCTATGGAAGCCAGACCAATTGTGACCTCAAAATAGAAGGTTGAAGTAGTTTGTGGTATCCCGACCCAGGTGGTCTGCACAGCTTTCAGCAGTCACATCTTTGTGTTGGTGACCCAGTATGGAAAAATGGGTACCCTGGTCTCTCTGGAAACTAGTACCATAGCCAATGATATCTGCAAGCCTACTATCACTACTAGAGTGCTCCTCGGGCAAGATAAGCCCCTTATCCATGTCTTTGCAAAGAACCTAGCGATGTTCCTTTCTCAAGAAGCAGGAAACAGGCCTATTCTCCTGGCTCTGGCCTTGAAGGAAAAAAGTGTGGGAAGGGTGAGAGCACTGAAGGAAGTGATTCGAAGCTGCCAGTTGTGGTGAGGCAAGAACCTGCCTGCCAGCTGGATATTCCTGGGGAGAGCTCTTGAATCAAGAAGTCATATCCCTTCCTCTGAAGGAACTTTCATTTTCTTATGGCTCATGCAGCTGAGAGAGAATTGTTTTCACATCTCAGGACAAACTCAGTTTGGTTTTGATACTAATATTGGGGGTGGGAGGGTGGGGGAAGGACCTATTTCTCTGGAAATTTGTGAATGTTTTTCCCTTGAGGTCCACAGAATGGCATGCATTTGAAAATTGTAACAGTGAATCATCCTGCTGGCTGGGATCCCCTGTGTTCTGTGTATAGCCTCAGTTGCAGGAGGAATTTGTGAAGAGAAAACAAAGCCATGTAGTAGTCAATGCTCATTTTTACCTACTTTATCACTTTTTTTTCTTATATAGTAAACATTTCAATTGCACAAGCCCCTACATTCCATAACTATGAATGTTTTGTTGTTGTTTTTTTTGATGGTGGAAGACAGGGTAATTGGGGTTAAGAGACTTGCCCAAGGTCAGATGGCTAGTAAGTGTTGGGTGTCTGAGGTCAGATTTGAACTGAGGTCCTCCTGATTCTATTCACTGTGCCACCTAGCCACCACTTACTATGAATATAATTAAAAGTACCCTAGATGTATGAAAATTGTTTCATAAGGAATGATAGGTATATGACTCAAATTGTTCAAATAAATGCTGTAAATTAAAAAAAAAAAAGCAAAAGCAAAGCTTCAGCAGTTTGACAAAGATGTGGAGGGTTAAAGAAACTCTGTGTACAACAGTGCTTAGAATTCAAGTATTTCAAAAGACTTCTGAGAAATGCATGTTTTTACCTTTTTTCAGATTGACTGTTACAAGCATGTTTGTTAGAAAAGGTATATCTGAGCATAACTCTCTAGGAACAGTGATTACCCGGAAGTTCTTTTCTGTCAAACTTTCTCTTTGTTAGTTGTCTTCAACCCAGGCATTACATATCACAGGCTTTGGCTTCTTTTCATCGAAATGGCATCATTATGTATTCTCCCATTGAAACCAATGAGGGCAGATACAAAGGCCCTTTGCTAAAAAAGTAAAAGCAAAGCTTAAGCAGTCTGACTAAATATGTGGAGGGCAAAAGGAACTCTGTGTAACACAGTGCTTTGAATTCAAGTATTTCAAAAGACTTCAGTGAAATTCAGGTTTTTACCTTTTTTCAGAGAGACTGTTACAAGCATGTTTGGTAGAAAGGGTATATCTGAGCATAACTCTCTAGGAGCAGGGATTACCCAGAAGTTCATTTCTGTCACAGCTTTCTCTTAGATAGTTGTCTTAAACCCAGGCATTACATTTAAAATGCTTTGGCTTTTTTTCATTGAAATGGCATCATTAGGTTTTCTCAGATTGAAACCAATGATGGCAGATACAAAGGCCTTTTGCTAAAAAAGTAAAAGCAAAGCTTCAGGAGACTGAATAAAGATGTGGAGGGTTAAAGCAACTCTGTGTACCACAGTGCTTTGAGTTCAAGTATTTCAAAAGACTTCTGAGAAATTCAGGTTTTCACCTTTTTTCAGACAGACTCTTACAAGCTTGTTTGGTACAAAAGGTATATCTGAGCATAACTCTCTAGGAACAGGGATTACTCAGAAATTTTTTTTTCTGTCCACTTTTCTCTTAGTTAGTAGTCTTCAGCGCAGGCATTATATGTCACAGACTTTGGCTTCTTTTCTTGGAAATGGCATCAATAGGTTTTTTTCCCATTGAAACAAATGAAGGCAGATATAAAGGCCTTGTGCTAAAAAAGTAAAAGCAAAGCTTCAGCAGTCTGACTAAAGATGTGGAGGGTTAAAGCAACTTTGTGTAAAACAAGTGCTTAGAATTCAAGAATTTCACAAGACTTCTGAGAAATACAAGTTTTTACCCTTTTTCAGATAGATTGTAACAAGCATGTTTGTTAGAAAAGGTATACCTGAGCATAACTCTCTAGGAACAGGGATAACATGGAAGGTCTTTTCTGTCCACCTTTCTCTTACCTGGTTGTCTTAAACGCAGGCATTACATATCACAGGCTTTAGCTTCATTTCGTTGAAACGGCATCATTAGGTTTTCTTCCAGTGAAACCAATGAGGGCAGATAAGAAGGCCTTTTGCTAAAAAAGTAAAAGCAAAGCTTCAGGAGTCTGACTGAAGACGTGGAGGGTTAAAGCAACTCAGGTACAACAGTGCTTTGAATTCAAGTATTTCAAAAGGCTTCTGAGAAATTCATGTTTTTAACTTTTTTCAGATAGACTGTTACAAGCATGTTTGGTAGAAAAGGTATATCTGAGCATAACTCTCTAGAAACAGGGATTACGTGGAAGTTCTTTTCTGTCACAGCTTTCTCTTAGCTAGTTTTCTTAAAGGCAGGCATTCCATATTAAATGCTTTGGCTTCCTTTCCTGGAAATGGCATCATTAGGTTTTCTCCCTTTGAAACCAATGAGAGCAGATATAAAGGCCTTTTGCTAAAAAACTAAAAGCAGAAACCCTCAGTGTGGGGCCGAGCTGGGGCAGCCAATGGGGAGGCTTGGTGACAGCAGGTGGGGTGGGGCGAGGGACAGGGGCGGGGCTGTATTTCAGAGGGTGGGCCATGTACCAGCCAGAGTGAAGAGGCACAATTGAGGAGAGCTGAGGGAGGTAGTGCTCTTGTGGGAGCCACCTACCCACAAGGAGAGAGAGGGAGCGGGTTCAGGAGGGATAAAGGAGCAAGGTAGTAAGTAAGGACTATTCGCTCAGGCCTGGGGCCAGGGCCAGGGCACTTGAGCTGAGTGAGCTGCTGCAGCTGCAGCTGCAGGAGCAGCCAAGGGGACACTGCCCCTCCCCCTTCCCCTGTCCCCGCCCCCTACCCCATGTCATATATGTTGCAGTAAAAAAAAAAAAAACGAAAAAAAAGTAAAAGCAAAGCTTCGGCACTCTGACTAAAGATGTGGAGGGTTAAAGCAACTCTGTGTACAACAGTGCTTTGAATTCCAGTATTTCAAAAGACTTCTGAAAAATTCATGTTTTTACCTTTTGTCAGATAGAGTGTTACAAGCATATTTGGTAGAAAAGGTATATCTGAGCAAAACTGTCTAGGAATAGGGATTACCCAGATATTCTATTCTGTCCAGCAGTCTCTTAGTTAGTTGTCTTAAACAAAGGCATTACATATCACATGCTTTGGCTTCTTTTCCTGGAAATGGCATCATTATGTTTTCATTCATTGTAACAAATGAGGGCAGATACAAAGGCCTTTTGCTAAAAATGTAAAAGCAAAGCTTCAGCAGTCTGACTAAAGATGTGGAGGTTTAAAGCAACTCTGTGTACAACAGTGCTTTGAAGTCAAGTATCTCAAAAGACTTCTGTGAAATTCATATTTTTACCTTATTTAGATAGGCTGTTACAAGCAGGTTTGTAGAAAAGGTATATCTGAGCAAAACTATGTAGAAGTAGGTATAAATCGGAAGTTCTTTTCTGTCGCAGCTTTCTCTTGATTAGTTGTCTTAAACCCAACCATTACATTTCAAATGCTTTGGCTTCTTTAACCTGAAATGGCATCATTAGCTTTTCCCCCTTTGAAACCAATGAGAACAGATATAAAGGCCTTTTGTTAAAAAAGTTAAAGCAAAGCTGCAGCAGTCTGACTAAAGATGTGGAGGGTTAAAGCAACTCTGGGTACAACTGTGCTTTGAATTGAAGTATTTCAAAAGACTACTGAGAAATTTATGTTTTTATCTTTTTTCTTATACACAGTTACAAGCATATTTGGTAGAAAAGGTATATCTAAGCAAAACTCTCTAGGAACAGGGATTACCCAGAAGTCCTATTCTGTCCAGCTTTCTTTTAGCTACTTGTCTTTAACCCAACCATTACATTTCAAATGATTTCTCTTCTTTTCCAGTAAATGGCGTTATTAAGTTTTCCCTGATTGCAACCAATGATGGCGGATATAAAGGCCTTTTGCTAAAAAAGTAAAAGCAAAGATGCAGCAGTCTGACTAAAGATGTGGAGGGTTAAAGCAACTCTGTGTACCACAGTACTTGGAACTCAAGTATTTTAAAAGACTTCAGAGAAATTCAGGTTTTGACCATTTTTCAGATAGACTGTTACAAGCATGTTTGGTAGAAAAGTTATATCTGAGCATAACTCTCTAGGAACAGGGAATACCCAGAAAAACTTTTCCGTCCAGCTTACCTTTGTTATCTTTCTTAAACACAGGCATTACATTTCAAATGCTTTGGCATCTTTTCGTGGAAATGGCATCATTAGGTTTTGCCCCATTGAAACCAATGAGGGCACATATAAAGGCCTTTTGCTACAAAAGTAAAAGCAAAGCAGCAGCAGTCTGACCACAGATGTGGTGGGTTAAAGCAACGCTGTGTACAACAGTACCTTGAAATCAAGTATTTTGAAAGACCAGAGAAATTCAGGTTTTTACCTTTTTTCAGATAGACTCTTACAAGCATATTTGGTAAAAAAAAAAAAAAAAAAAAAGGTATATATGAGAATAACTCTTTAGAAACAAGGATTACCCAGAAGTTCATTTCTTTCACAGCTTTCTCTTAGCTGATTTTCTTAAACACCGGCATTTCATTTCAAATGCTTTGGCTTCTTTTCCTGGAAATGTCATCATTAGGTTTTCCCCCACTGAAACCAATAAGGGCAGATATAAAGGCCTTTTCCTAAAAAAATAAAAGCAAAGCTGCAGCAGTCTGCCTAATGATGTGGTGGGTTAAAGCAAATCTGTGTATAACAGTACCTTGAATTCAAGTATTTCAAAATGTTTCTGAGAAATTCAAGTTTTTAACTTTTTTCAGATAGACTGTTACAAGCACATTTGGCAGACAAGGTATATCTGAGCATAACTTTCTAGAAACAAGAATTAGCTAGAAGTTCTTTTCAGTCACTGCTTTCTCTTAGCTAGTTGTCTTAAATGCAGGCATATATCAAATTCTTTGGCTTCTTTTCGTGGAAAGTGCATGATTACGTTTTCCCCCATTGAAACCAAAGAGGCCAGATATAAAGGCCTTTTGCTACAAGAGTTAAAGCAAACCTGCAGCATTCTGACTAAATATCTGGAGTGTTAAACAAGTCTGTGTACAACAGTACCTTGATTTCAAGTATTTCAAAAGACTTCTGAGAAATTCAAGTTTTAACTTTTTTCAGATAGACTGTTACAACTATGTTTGGTAGAAAAGATATATCTGAGCATACCTCTCTAGGAACAGGTATTACCCGGAAGTTCTTTTCTGTCCGGCTTTCTCTAAGCTAGTTGTCTTAAATGCAGGCATTTCATATCACATGCTTTGGCTTCTTTTCTTGGAAATGGCATCATTAGGTTTTCCCCATTGAAACCAATGAGGGCACATATAAAGGGCTTTTGCTAGAAAAGTAAAGGCAAAGCTGCAGCAGTATTACTAAAGATGTGGAGGGTTAAAGCAACTCTGTGGATAGCAGTGCTTTGAATTCAAGAATTTCAAAAGACTTCTGAGAATTTCACATTTTTATCTTTTTTTCAGATAGACTGTTATAAGCATGTTTGGTAGAAAAGGTATATATGAGCATAACTCTATAGGTACAGGGATTACCCCAAAAATCTTTTCTGTCCAGCTTTCACTTAGTTAGTTTTCTTAAACACAGGCATTACATTTCAAATGCTTTGGCATCTTTTCGTTTAAATGGCATCATTAGGTTTCCCCCCTTTGAAAACAATGAGGGCAGATATAAAGGCATTTTTCTAAAAAAGTAAAAGCAAAGACTCAGCAGTCCGACTAAAGATGTCGAGGATTAAAGCAACTCTGTGTCAACAGTGCTTTGAATTCAAGTATTTTAAAAGAGATCAGAGAAATTCAGGTTTTGACCTTTTTTCAGATAGACGGAACATATTTGGTAGAAAAGGTATAACTGAGCATAACTCTCTAGAAATAGGGATTCCCCGGAAGTTCTTTTCTGGAACGTCTTTCTCTTAGCTAGTTGTCTTAAAGGCATGCGTTACTTATCTTATGCTTTGGCTTCTTTCCGTGGAAATGGCATCATTAGGATTTCCCCAATTGAAACCAAAGAGGGCAGATATAAAGGCCTTTTGGAAAGAATGTAAAAGCAAAGCTGCAGCAGTCTGTCTAAAGATGTAGAGGGAAAAACACAACACAGTGTACAACAGTGCTTTGAATTCAAGTATTTCAAAACACTACTGAGAAATTTAGGTATTTACGTTTTCTCAGATAGGCTGTTACGAGAATGTTGGGTAGAAAAGGCATATCTGGGCATAACTCTCTAGAAACAGTGATTATCCGGAAGTGTGTTTCTGTCAAAGCTTTCTCTTAGCTAGTTGTCTTAAATGCAGTCATTACATATCACATGCTTTGGCTTCTTTTCCTGAAAATGGCATCATTAGGTTTCCCCCAATTGAAATCCATGAGCACAGATAAAAAGGCCTTTTGCTAAAAATGTAAAAGCAAAGCTTCTGCAGTCTAAATAAAAATTTGCAGGGTTATAGCATCTCTGTGTACCACAGTGCTTTGAATTCAAGTATTTCAAAAGACTTCTGAGAAATTAATATTTTTACCTTTTTTCAGATAGACTGTTACAAGCATATTTGGTAGAAAAGGTATATCTGGGCATAACTCTCTAGGAACAGGGATGACCCGGAAATTCTTTTCTGTCCTGCTTTTTCTTAGGTCATTTACTTAAATACAGGCATTACATTTCAAATAGTTTGGCTTCTTTTCCTGGAAAAGGCATCACTAGGTTGTCCCCCATTGAAAGCAATGAGGGCAGATATAAAGGCCTTTTGCTAAAAAAGTAAAAGCAAAGCTTCATCAGTCTGACTAAAGATGTCGAGCATTAAAGCAACTCTGTGGACAACAGAGCTTTTAATTCAAGTATTTTAAAAGACTTCAGAGTAATTCAGGTTTTGACCTTTTTTCAGATAGGCTGTTACAAACATGTTTGGTAGAAAAGTTATATCTGAGCATAACTCTCTAGAAACCTGGATTCCCTGGAACTTCTTTTCTGTCACAAATTTCTCATATCTAGTTGTCTTAAACTCAGACATTACATTTCCAATGCTTTGGCTTCTTTTCCTAGAAATGGCATCATTAGGTTTTACCCAATTGAAACAAATGAGGGCAGATATAAAGAACTTTTGCTAAAAAAGTAAAAGCAAAGCTCCAGCTTTCTGATTATAAATGTGGAGGGTTAAAGCAACTCTGTGTCCAACAGTGCTTTGAATTCAAGTATTTCAAAAGACTTCTGAGAAATTAATATTTTTACCTTTTTTCAGATAGACTGTTACAAGCATTTTGGGTAGAAAAGGTATATCTGAACATAAATCTCTAGAAACAAGAATTACGAGTTGAGATGTAATGGCTGTGTTTAAGACAACTTGCTAAGAGAAAGCTGTCATAAAAAAGAAGTTACATGTAATGCCTGTTTCTACAAAGTTATGGCCATATATACCTTCTCTACCAAACATGCTCAGAATAGGCTATCTGAAAAAAGTTGGAAACCTGAATTTCTCAGAAGTCTTTTGAAATACTTGAATTCTCAGCACTGTTGTACACAGACTTCCTTTAACCCTCCACAACTTGAGTCAGAATGCTGAAGCTTTGCTTTTACTTTTTTAGCAACAGGGCTTTTTACCTGCCTACATTGGTTTCTATGGGAGAAAAACTAATGATGCCATTTCAAACAAAAGAAGACCAAGCAATTGACATGGAATGGCTGTGTTTAAGACCTCTTGATAAGAGAACCATTCCCAGTAAAGAAGTAACATGTATTGCCTTTTTCTACAGAATTATGATCAGATATACCTTCTCTATCAAACATGCTCAGAATAGGTTATCTGAAAAAATGGTGAAAACCTGTATTTCTCAGAAGTACTTTGACATACTAGAATTCTAAGCATTGTTGTACACACAGTTCCTTAACCCTCCACATCTTGAGTCAGAGTTTTGAAGCTTTGCTTTTACTGATTTAGCAAAAGGCCTTTATATCTGCCCACATGGGTTTCAATGGGACATCTCTTATTAATGCCATTTCCACCAAAGTAAGACTATGCAACTATGATGTAATGGCTGTGTTTAAGACAACTCGCTAAGAGAAAGCTGTCATAGAAAAGAAGTTACATGTAATGCCTCTTTCTACAGACTTATGGCCATATATACCAAACATGCTCAGAATAGGCTATCTGAAAAAAAGGATGAAACCTGAATTTTTCAGAATTCTTTTGAAATACTTGAATTCTAAGCACTGTTGTACACAGACTGCCTTTAAACCTCCACAACTTGAGTCAGACAGATTAAACTTTGCTTTTACTGTTTTAGCAAAAGGCCTTTGTATCTGCTCTCATTGGTTTCAAAGGGAGATAAAATAATGATGCCATTTCCAACAAAAGAAGACCAAGCAATGTGTTTAAGATAACTAACTAAGAGAACTTTTCACAGAAAAGAACTTACATGTAATGCGTGTTTCTACAGTGTTATGGTCTAATATACTTTCTCTAGCAAACCTGCTCAGAATAGGTAATATGAAAAAAAAGTGAAGACCTGCATTTCTCAGAAGTCCTTTAAATATTACAATTCTAAGAACTGTGGTACACAGAATTCCTTTAACCCTTCACATCTTTGGTCAGACTGCAGAAGCTTTGCTTTTACTGCTTTAGGAAAAGGCCTTCATATCTACGCTCTTTGGTTTCAATGGGAGAAAATCTAATGATGCCATTTCAACAAAAGTGGTCAGATATACCTACTGTAGCAAACAAGCTAAGAATAGGCTATCAAAAAAAAGGTGAAAACCTGAATTTCTCAGAAGTCTTTTGACATACTTGAATTCTAAGCACTGTTGTACACAGACTTCCTTTAACCCTCCACAACTTGAGTCAGACTGCTGAAGCTTTGCTTTTACTCTTTTAGCCACAGGGCTTCATACCTGCCTACATTGTTGTCTATGGGAGAAAATTTATTGATGCCATTTCAAGCAAAAGAAGACAAAGCGATGGTAATGCAATGTCTGTATTTAAGATAACTAACTAAGAGAAGCATTCACGGAAAATAACTTCCATGTAATGCCTGTTTCTACAGAGTTATGGTCAGATATAGCTTCCCTACCAATCCTGCTCAGAATAAGCTATCTGAAAAAAAGGTGAAAACCTGAATTTTTCTGAAGTCCTTTGAAATACTAGAATTCTAAGCACTTTAGTACACACACTTCTTTTATCCCTCCACATCTTTTCTCAGACTGCTGAAGCTTTGCTTTTACACTTTTAGGAACAGGGCTTCTTACCTGCCTACATTGTTGTCTATGGGAGAAAAATTATTGATGCCATTTTAATCAAAAGAAGACCAAGCATTTGAGATGAATGGCTGTGGTTAAGACATCTAGTTAAGCGAACCTTTCCCAGCACAGAAGTTACATGTAATGCCTCTTTCTACAGAGTTATGGTCAGATATACCTTCTCTACCAAACTTACTCAGAATAGGCTACCTGAAAAACAAGGTGAAAACGTGAATTTCTCAGAAGTTCTTTGAAATACTAGCATGCTAAGCACTGTTGCACATACAGTTCCTTTAACCCTCCACATCTTCAGTCAGACTGCTGAAGCTTTGCTTTAACTGCTTTAGCAAAAGGCCTTTATATCAGCCCACTTTGGTCTCAATGGGAGATAGCTTAATGATGCCATTTGGAAAAAAAGAAGAGCAAGCATTTGAGATGCAATGGCTGTGGTTAAGACATCTAGTTAAGAGAACCTTTCCCAGCAAAGATTTTACATGTAATGGCTGTTTTTACAGAGTTATGGTAAGATATACATTCTCTACCCAACATGCTCAGAATAGGCTATCTGAAAAAAAGGTGAAAACCTGAATTTCTGAAAAGTCCTTTGAAATGTTTGAATTATAAGCACTG
Source organism: Gymnobelideus leadbeateri (assembly GCA_011680675.1). Lineage (NCBI taxonomy): Eukaryota > Metazoa > Chordata > Mammalia > Diprotodontia > Petauridae > Gymnobelideus > Gymnobelideus leadbeateri. The sequence continues at coordinate 79,993 of WOXC01008334.1, forward strand.
TTGTACACAAAGTTCCCACAACACTCCACATCTTCAGTGAGACTGCTGGAGCTTTGCTTTTACTACTTTAGCAAAGGGCCTTTATATCTGCCAACATTGGTTTCAAAAGGCGATAACATAATGATGCCATTTCCAACAAAAGAAGACCAAACAATTGAGAAGAGAGGGCTGTGTTTGAGACTTCTTGCTAAGAAAATCATTCCCAGAAAAGAAATAACATGTAGTGCCTCTTTCTACAGAAATATGGTAAGATATACCTTCTCTATCAACCATGCTCAGAATAGGCTATCTGAAAAAATGGTGAAAACCTGAATTTCTCAGAACTACTTTGAAATACTAGCATTCTAAGCACTTTTGTAAACACATTCCTTTAACAATCCACATCTTTGCTCAGACTGCTGAAGCTTTGCTTTTACTCTTTTATCCACAGGGCTTCATACCTGCCTACATTGTTATCTATAGGAGAAAATTTATTGATGCCATTTCAAGCAAAAGAAGACAAAGTGATTGAAATGCAATGTCTGTATTTAAGATAACTAACTAAGAGAAGCATTCACGGAAAATATCTTCCATGTAATGCCTGTTTCTACAGAGTTATGGTCAGATATACCTTCCCTACCAAACCTGCTCAGAATAAGCTATCTGAAAAAAAGGTGAAAACCTGAATTTCTCAGAAGTCCTTTGAAATACTAGAATTCTAAGCACTGTAGTACACACAGTTCTTTTATCCCTCCACATCTTTTATCAGACTGCTGAAGCTTTGCTTTTACTCTTTTAGAAACAGGGCTTTATACCTGCCTACATTGTTGTCTATGGGAGGAAAACTATTGATGCCATTTCAAGCAAAAGAAGACCAAGCATTTGAGATGAATGGCTGTGGTTAAGACATCTAGCTAAGCGAACCTGTCCCAGCACAGAAGTTACATGTAATGCCTCTTTCTACAGAGTTATGGTCAGACATACCTTCTCTATCAACCAAGCTCAGAATAGGCTATCTGAAAAAATGGTGAAAACCTGAATATCTCAGAAGTACTTTGAAATACTAGCATTCTAAGCATTGTTGTACACTGAGTTCCTTTAACCCTCCACATCTTCAGTCAGACTGCTGAAGCTTTGCTTTAACTGCTTTAGGCTAAGGCCTTTATATCTGCCAACATTGGTTTCAATTGGCAATAATATAATGATGCCATTTCTAACAAAAGAAGACCAAACAATTGAGAAGAGAGGGCTGCGTTTAATACTTCTTGCAAAGAAAATCATTCCCTGAAAAGAAATAACATGTAGTGCCTCTTTCTACATAAATATGGTCAGATATACCTTCTCTATCAACAATGCTCAGAATAGGCTATCTGAAAAAATGGTGAAAACCTGAATTTCTCAGAAGTACTTTGAAATACTAGCATTCTAAGCACTGTTGTTCACACAGTTCCTTTAACAATCCACATCTTTGCTCAGACTGCTGAAGCTTTGCTTTTACTCTTTTAGCTACAGGGCTTCATACCTGCCTACATTGTTGTCTATGGGAGAAAATATATTGATGCCCTTTCAAGCAAAAGAAGACAAAGCGATTGAAATGCAATGTCTGTATTTAAGATAACTAACGAAGAGAAGCATTCACGGAAAATATCTTCCATGTAATGTCTGTTTCTACAGAGTTATGGTCAGATATACCTTCCCTACCAAATCTGCTCAGAACAAGCTATCTGAAAAAAAGATGAAAACCTGAATTTCTACGAATTCCTTTGAAATACTAGAATTCTAAGCATTGTAGTACACACAGTTCATTTATCCCTCCACATCTTTTATCAGACTGCTGAAGCTTTGCTTTTACTCTTTTAGCAACAGGGCTTTCTACCTGACTACATTGTTGTCTATGGGAGAAAAATTATTGATGCCATTTCAAGCAAAAGAAGACCAAGCATTTGAGATGAATGGCTGTGGTTAAGACATCTAGCTAAGCGAACCTGTCCCAGCACAGAAGTTACATGTAATGACTCATTCTACAGAGTTATGGTCAGATATAGCTTCTCTACCAAACATGCTCAGAATAGGCTACCTGAAAAACAAGGTGAAAACGTGAATATCTCAGAAGTTCTTTGAAATACTTGCATGCTAAGCACTGTTGTACACACAGATCCTTTAACTCACCACATCTTCAGTCAGACTGCTGAAGCTTTGCTTATACTCTTTTAGCAACAGGGCTTTAAACCTGCCTACATTGTTGTCTAGGGGAGGAAAATTATTGATGCCATTTCAAGCAAAAGAAGACCAAGCTTTTGAGATGAATGGCTGTGGTTAAGACATCTAGCTAACCGAACCTTTCCGAGCACAGAAGTTACATGTAATGCCTCTTTCTACAGAGTTATGGTCAGATATACCTTCTCTACCAAACATGCTCAGAATAGGCTACCTGAAAAACAAGGTGAAAACGTGAATTTCTCAGGAGTTCTTTGAAATACTAGCATGCTAAGCACTGTTGTACACACAGTTCCTTTAACCCACCACATCTTCAGTGAGACTGATGAAGCTTTGCTTTAACTGCTTTAGCCAAAGGCCTTTATATCTGCCTACTTTGGTTTCAATGGGAGATAACATAATGATGCCATTTGGAAAAAAAGAAGAGCAAGCATTTGAGATGCAATGGCTGTGGTTAAGACATCTAGTAAAGAGAACCTTTCCCAGCAAAGATTTTACATGTAATGGCTGTTTTTACAGAGTTATGGTCAGATATACATTCACTACCAAACATGCTCAGAATAGGCTATCGGAAAAAATGGTGAAAACCTGAAATTCTCAGAGGTACTTTGAAATACTAGCATTCTAAGCACTGTTGTACACACAGTTCCTTTAACCCTCCACATCTTCAGTCAGACTGCTGAAGCTTTGCTTTTACTCTTTTAGCCACAGGGCTTCATACCTGCCTACATTGTTGTCTATGGGAGAAAATTTATTGATGCCATTTCAAGCAAAAGAAGACAAAGCGATTGAAATGCAATGTCTGTATTTAAGATAACTAACTAAGAGAAGCATTCACGGGAAATATCTTCCATGTAATGCCTGTTTCTACAGAGTTATGGTCAGATATACCTTCTCTAACAAACATGCTCAGAATAGGCTACCTGAAAAACAAGGTGAAAACGTGAATTTCTCAGAAGTTCTTTGAAATACTAGCATGCTAAGCACTGTTGTACACACAGTTCCTTTAACCCTCCACACCTTCAATCAGACTGCTGAATCTTTGCTTTAACTGCTTTAGCCAAAGGCCTTTATATCTGCCCACTTTGGTTTCAATGGGAGATAGATTAATGATGCCATTTGGAAAAAAAGAAGACCAAGCATTTGAAATGAATGGCTGTGGTTAAGACATCTAGCTAAGCGAACCTTTCGCAGCACAGAAGTTACATGCAATGCCTCTTTCTACAGAGTTATGGTCAGATATACCTTCTCTAACAAACATGCTCAGAATAGGCTACCTGAAAAACAAGGTGAAAACGTGAATTTCTCAGAAGTTCTTTGAAATACGAGCATGCTAAGCACTGTTGTACACACAGTACCTTTAACCCTCCACATCTTCAGTCAGACTGCTGAAGCTTTGCTTTAACTGCTTTAGCCAAAGGCCTTTATATCTGCCCACTTTGTTTTCAGTGGGAGATAGCTTAATGATGCCATTTGGAAAAAAAGAAGAGCAAGCATTTGAGATGCAATGGCTGTGGTTAAGACATCTAGTTAAGAGAACCTTTCCCAGCAAAGATTTTACATATAATGGCTGTTTTTACAGAGTTATGGTTAGATATACATTCTCTACCAAACATGCTCAGAATAGACTTTCTGAAAAAAAAGGTGAAAACCTGAATTTCTCAAACTCCTTTGAAATGTTTGAATTCCAAGCACTGTTTTACACAAAGTTCCCACACCACTCCACATCTTCAGTGAGCCTGCTGGAGCTTTGCTTTTTCTGCTTTAGCAAAGGGCCTTTTTTTCTGCCAACATTGGTTTCAATTGGTGATAATATAATGATGCCATTTCCAACAAAAGAAGACCAAACAATTGAGAAGAGAGGGCTGTGTTTAAGACTTCTTGCTAAGAAAATCATTCCCAGGAAAGAAATAACATGTAGTGCCTCTTTCTACAGAAATATGGTCAGATATACCTTCTCTATCAACCATGCTCAGAATAGGCTATCTGAAAAAGTGGTGAAAACCTGAATTTCTCAGAAGTACTTTGAAATACTAGCATTCTAAGCACTGTTGTACACACAGTTCCTTTAACCCTCCACATCTTCAGTCAGACTGCTGAAGCTTTGCTTTTACTCTTTTAGCCACAGGGCTTCATACCTGCCTACATTGTTGTCTATGGGAGAAAATTTATTGATGCCATTTCAAGCAAAAGAAGACAAAGCGATTGAAATGCAATGTCTGTATTTAAGATAACTAACTAAGAGAAGCATTCACGGAAAATACATTCCATGTAATGCCAGTTTTTACAGAGTTATGGTCAGATATACATTCTCTACCCAACATTCTCAGACTATGCTGTCTGAAAAAAAAGTGAAAACCTGAATTTCTCAAAAGGCCTTTCAGATGCTTGAATTCTGAGCACTTTTGTACACAATGTTCCCACAACCCTCCAAATCTTCAGTCAGACTGCTGAAGATTTGCTTTTATGTTTTTATCAAAAGGCCTTTATATCTGTCAACTTTGCTTTCAATGTTAGATAACATAATGATGCCATTTCCAACAAAAGAAGACAAGGCAATTAAGAAGTAATGGCTTTCTTTAAGACATCTAGCTCAGAGAACCTTTCATAGAAAAGAACTTATATGTAATGCCTGTTTCTACAGAGTTGTGGTCAGATATACCAACTCTACCAAACATGCTCAGAATATGTTGGAAACATATTCTGAGTTGGTACTGGAGCTGAGTGACCTGCCGCAACTGCAGCTGCAGGAGCAGCCAAGGGTACACCGCCCCCTCCCCTTCTCCTGTCCCCACCCCCTCCCCCATGTCATCTCCCCTGTCAAGCACCTTGGGTGTTTGCTCCCTCTAGGGAGCTGTCTTCCAGGACTTGTCACCCTGAAGTGCCGCCATGTCTGACAGGAAAGCAGTGATGAAGAATGCAGCGATGTGTGAGGACATGTAGCAGGATGCGGTGGACTGTGCCACACAGGCTATGGAGAAATACAACATAGAAAAAGACATTGCTGCCTATATCAAAAAGGAATTCGACAAGAAATATAACCCCAGGTCATATTGTATCGTGGGCCAAAATTTTGGCAGCTACATCACACATGAGACAAAGCAATTTATCTATTTTTACGTGGGTCAAGTTGCAATCCTCCTCTTCAAGTCCTGCTAGGTGGCCTGGTGGTGGAGGCAGGCAGCTGTGGTGGCAGGCGGAGGTGGGAATGTTATATGCACTGAAGTCTGGCACCAGGATTTCCTCTCCAATGGCTGTGCTACTGCATGGATTGTATACTCAACTTCATGTGTATATGTTGCAGTAAAAAAAATAAAAACACGCAAAAAAAGTAAAAGCAAAGCTTTAGCACTCTGACGAAAGATTTGGAGGGTGAAAGCAACTCTGTGTTCAACAGTGCTTTGAATTCAAGTATTTCAAAAGACTTCTGAGAAATTCAGGTTTTTACCTTTTCTCAAATACACTGTTACAAGCATGTTCGGTAGAAAAGGTATATCTGAGCATAACTCTCTACAAACAGGGATTAGCCGGAAGTTCTTTTCTGTCACAGCTCAAAAAGCCTTTATATCTACCCTCTTTGGTTTCAATTGGAGAAAACCTAATGATGCCATTTCAAAGAAAAGAAGCCAAAGCATTTGATATGTAATGCCTGATTTTAAAACAGCTAGCTAAGAGAAAGGTGTGAGAGAAAAGAACTGCCGAGTAATCCCTTAGTCTAGAGAGATTTGCTCAGGTATACGTTTCCTACCAAAGATGCTTCAGAACCTGAATTTCTCAGAAGTCTTTTAAAATACTTCAATTTGAGGCGGAGCCAAGACGGAGGAGTAGAAACAGCTCTTCCAAGCCACTCTGCCCCCTGATTCCCCCCAAACTATGTAAAAGGGGACTCTGAACAACTTCTGGAGCTCCAGCACCCACAGAATGACACAGAGAAGCTAACCTCCCGCTGAGGACAGCCCAGCAGCCCTGCAGGAAGGACCAGTGCAGAGGTCTGGGAGCTGGCAGGGCGCAGTGTGCGGAACGTGGGGAGCTGAGCCGAGCCCAGTTCCCCGTGAGCCGAGGTTTTAGCCCCAGGGCGGCACGGTCAACAGCCGGCTGGAGGAACCCCAGAAAACCAGCAGCTGTGGCGACTTCAGAGTTATCAACATAGACATGCCTAGGACTAAGTGAGAGGTTAGTGTCCTACGGACTTTGGGACTGGTACTTGGGGAATGCACCAGCTCCCTCCCCTGGTGACTAGAAGCCACTGAGGAGACATGCCATTTTGTAGTTTTCAGAGGCAACTCCAGCTCCCAGCCTGCGAATTGTAGGGAGATCCAGCGATCAGTCTTGGGGGGTAATGGCTCTTGCTTTAACCTCCCTGGATCTGGATTGTGATATAGGGTGGAAGTCATGTGTGGGTTTACAGCTAGCCAGAAATGGAAGTTGTCCCCCACACATTCGGGACAAAAATTCCTCTATCTGGCCTTAAAGCCATAGTGTGGCAACAAGCCCAATAGTCAAGCAATTAAGTGGCAACATGCCAAGGCAAAGGAAACAGAAAAAATCAATCCTAGGCTCCTATTTTGGGGGCATAGAGTGGGAAAAGGACTCTGAGGTCAGAAGTCCTGCTCCAAAAGCCCCAGGGGAAAACGTGAGCGGGTTGAAGGCCATAGAGGACCTTAAGAAGGACTTTAAAAATCAAATAAGAGAAGTGGAGGAACAATTGGAAAGAGAAATGAGAAGGATGCAGGAAAAGTATGAAATGAGGGTCAACAGCCTGACTGAGGAAAACAACCCCTTAAAAAATAGACTAACTCAAATGGCAAAGGAGGCCCAAAAGGGCAATGAGGAGAAGAATGCCTTAAAAACCCGAATTTGCCAGATGGAAAAAGAATCGCAAAAGTTGACTGAGGAGATTCATTCCTTCGGAGTTAGACTGGAGCAAATGGAAGCTAATGACTTTATGAGAAATCAAGATGCTGTTAAGCAGATCCAAACAAATGAAAGATTAGAAGGCAATGTGAAATATCTCATGGGAAAAACCACTGACCTGGAAAATAGATCCAGGAGAGACAATTTAAAAATTATTGGACTACCTGAAAGCCATGATCAAAGAAAGAACCTAGAAAACACCCTTCAAGAAATTCTCAAGGAAAACTGCCCTGATGTTTTAGAACCAGAGGGAAAAATAGAGGTTGAAAGAATCCACTGATAACGTCGTGAAAAAGATCCCAAAAAGAAAACTCCCAGGAATATTATAGCCAGGTTCCAGAATCCCCAGATCAAGGAGAAAATACTCCAAGCAGCCAGGAAGAAACAATTTCAATATTGTGGAAACACAATCAGAATAGCCCAGGACCTGGCAGCTTCTACACTGAGGGATTAAAGGGCATGGAATATGATATTCCAGAGGGCAAAAGAACTGGGAATGAACCCAAGGGTCACCTACCCAGCAAAACTGAGTATTTTGTTTCAGGGGAAATATGGTCATTCAGTGGAATAGAGGACTTTCAAGCATTCTTGAGGAAAAAACCAGAATTGAATAGAAAATTTGACATCCAGACACAAGAAGGAAGAGATGCCTGAGAAGGTAATCAGGGAAAAGAAATCAAAAGGAACTTATCAAAGTTGAACTATTTACATTCCTATATGGAAAAGCAATAACTGTGACTGATGATATCTTTCTCACAATGAAAATAATGGAAGAAGGGTGTGTGGTCATATGAATACATATGTAAATGTGTGTATATGGTTACAGTTATATATGGTAGAGGACATAGGTTGAATTTGTTGGGAAGGGAGAATACTCAAGGGATGAAATTATGAGGTGAGAGAGGAAAGTGGCAAGAGGAGATGGGGAGAGACAGGGTAGGGTAAACTATCCCATGTAGAAGAAGCAAGGGGAAGTGGTTGCAAGGGGGCGGGGGGGGGAGAATAGGAAGGCTAAAAAGGCAAAACCACGTTCACATTGAATTTGGTTCAGGGAGAGAATGACATACCTACTAAATGGGATATCTCAACCTGCAGCAGGATAGGCAGAAGTGGGATGAGAGGAGGGATGATGGATGGGATGCCATCCTTGGGGGGAGGGGAGGTTGGAAGTACCCACTATAGAAGAAGGACAGGATCATGTAGGGAATGGACAAGGTGGGGGGGTGGGATGTGTGGGAGGGAATTATAAGCAGCCTTGTACAATATATCTACTATGATAATGTTTTGCATAGCTAGACATGTACAACATATACTGAATTACTTATCTCCCAAGAGGGAATGGTTGACAAGGGAGGAAGGAAATGGATCTAAAATTCGAGGTCTTAACATTAAATGTTTCAAATAAATTTTAAAAAAATACTTTATGTCCATCATCTCATTTGCATCTCACAACTGTGTTTGGTAGGTATGATTAGCATCCCATTTTTTTGTTGTCATTTTTCAGTTGTATCTGACTCTTCATGTCCCCAATATGGGGGGGTAAAGATACTGGAGTGATTTGCCATTTCCTTCTCCAGCTCATTTTACAGGAGAAAAAACTGAGGCCAGTAGGGTTAAGTGATTTGCCCAGGGTCCAAAAGCAAGTAAGTGTCTGAAGACTAGTCTTTCTGAGTCAAGACCCAACACTCTACTCACTGTACTACAGAGAGAGATTGATCTGCCCAGAGTCACAAACCTAGTGGATAGATATTGGACTAGATTCAAACCTAGGTCCTCCTTACTACTTATATAAAGCAATTTTCAAAATATTAAACTGATGTGTGCCTCTCCATATCATCCTTTTTCAAATGAAAACACTCAAAAGAGAACAATTAAATCATTAATTAATTGAAACAATTTTCATTCTGTTAGAAAGAACCAGGATAGTAGGAACTGTTTCCTAAAGGTGGGGAGCAATGAATCCTGAAAATGAGCTTTTTCAAATGCTCAATTTTGCCTGAGATTGGTTTGGGTACTTGTCACTATTTCTGAGAGCGTGGGGGAGGGAAGAAAGAAAAAGAAATTTACATGATAATTTTGTCATCTATTTGAAAGAAATAGTAAGTTATGCATAGTAGATTTGCAGTTTCATCGGATGAAGTCTCCAACTGATTTTTATTTCTCTTTATTGGCCATAATATGGAAATGAAATGTTTTGTTTTGTTTTTTTTTTGTCATAAAAGAACTGAATCTTACTGGATGGAATTCTTTTGGGGTTATGTTTTGCTCTATTGAGTAAAACGATTTT
>WOXC01008335.1:0-91044 GCA_011680675.1 Gymnobelideus leadbeateri
TAATTTGCCAAAGGAGGGGGTTAGATAGATGGCTTCTGAGTTTTCTTCTCGAACTAGGTCCATAATGCTTTCAAGTATGTGGGTTTTTGCAGCCTGATGGTCACCTAACTTTCATTTTATTTTGTGTAGTAGAATGTGCTGTACATGATTTTTTTTAAATTAGAAAATATGTAAACAGAAAGTAAGAGTTCTGGAGGGGAAGAGATAGGGAAGAGGAAGAAAAAGAGGGAGAAAGAGAAAGAAAAAAGAGGAGGAGAGGAGAGAGCAAGCTTGTTATTTCATCACCTGGGGATTAAAATTGTTGAGACTAAAAAAGCTGAGTAATAAAAGAAAAATAATGTCATGGAGAGCAACGTATAGAAGTCTTACACTAAGGCAGGCCCCCATCTGAAAAGGCAAAAAGAAAAAGGAAAGGACCCAGAGGGCATTGTGGAGGGCATTGTGGAGGCCGCTGTGTTCTTTACTCCTGACCTGAGGTTTCCTCGGTGTTGGGATGTCCCAGGCAGGAAACTTGCTCTTCCAATACACACGGTCTTGGAGAAGTGCCGGGGCAGCAGGACATTGAGTGACTTTCCCAGGGTCACACAGTGAGAGGAAGGATTGGAACCTGTGTTCTTCAGATTCAGGTCAAGTTCAGCCTGTTACCCATTAAACATGTAGGTTTTATCCATTCCTCTTCCGTAGATGAAGAACAGAAGAGGGGAAAGAGGACTGGATTTAGATATCTGGTACTTGGTTTCCAATTCTACCTCTACTAGTTTTTACCTGTATGACTCTGGACAAGTCACTTCACCTCTCTGAGACTCAATTTCCTCATTTGTAGTCTGGAGAATTTGTACTGGATGATCCCAAAGTCCTTTTCCATCTCTAAATCTATGATCCCAAGAAACCTTTCCCTCCCAGCAATAAATATTAGGAGGACAGAGAGGCAATTTTCTTAGAATCTGGGGGAACTGGCTCCAAGCCCTTTCCCTTACACATCCTGAGTGTGTGACTGAGTGAGTGAATCACCTCTCAGGTCCATGGGCCTCTCTCTGAGCCACACTCTAAGACTGTAACTTGCTGAACAGGTGTTGATCGCCATTGGTTGGGTTGGGGCGGGGGGCGGCGTGAGGGTTTCCTCACTGGCAGTTGTCTCCTCAGTGGACTCACAGGTCTGGGAAGAAAGAAAATGAAGAGGTCTGAGTGCCTTGAATTATCAAAGACTATTTTTTTTTCTCTCTTAAATCAGGCACAGTCAGACTCCGTTTAGTCAGAGTATTAATGATATCATGAATGGAAACCGAAGTAACTTTGGCCACCAAGGTCCCAAAGAACGATTTGCCAAGGAGCTGATCATGAATGCCGAGAGAGGAGAATATGACCGCGTCTATGAGATTCTCCGAGACGATCTGGCCCTGGCTGATGTAGGGGACGGCAAAGGATTCACTGCACTGGCTGGAGCAACTGTAAGACAAGTGGGAAATTTCCTTGATGTAAAAAGCAGAGTGTGTTAAATGACGAAGAGTTTGTGGTGGTGGCCAGAGACAGTCTGGGGATTTGGGAAGATGGGGGGGGGTGCGGTGATAGCTGCTTTGTAGGGGGCTGTGGCAGGGGGGAGAGAGAGCCAGCCTGGCAGTGAGGAAGCCCCCTGCCTTGGTCACCACTGGCCAGTGTATTATGGAGTCACTTAGTGCTCCGGGATGGGCACAGAGCCAGTGCCCATCTTCATTGGTGGGTGATGTTGCCTCATGGAGGGTTCCTCAGACAAATGAAATCACAGATCTAGTCCTAATGAACAAAAAACCCAACCCCCAAGCCAACACCAAACCACCAAACAAAAAAACAGTGCCCCGTTGCCCCACAAAACTATCTAAGACTAATTTGCAGATCAGGTGTCCATTGGTAGATGGAATTCCTTAGACCAGTGGTGTCAAACTGAACAGAAATGAGGGTCAGTAAGACCAAATATTGACTTGGTTTTAAAATGTAATATTAGCTATGTTTTATTTTATTTCTATTTATTTTGCTAATTGTTTACCAATTATAGTTATCCCTTCTACATCATGGGAATTAGGGATGTGGTGCCCCCTTGATTTAGAAAATTTTTTAGCCCTCCTTTGTCCTTGAGAAGAAATCAGAATTATGATATTAAAAGATGAAATGTGTTGATATTATACAATACTATACATGTTTTATGCATTTCTGAGTTTCCAAACTTTTTCTGTGGCATCTTCTGGCCTTCACATATTATCTGTGTCTTCCTCCAAATTCCCCTCCAAATTCCCATTTAATTCTTTGTGATGACCTACTGTACATCAAAACTGCCATGGGGAAAGTTGCAATGTGGAAGGGATGACTGTACATTTTAATCTAGTTCAGGCTGCACAATATAGTGTTTGACAATTCTGCTTTAGACAAATGAAATCATAGGTCTAGTCCAAAAACATAACAAAGCAAAACAAAAACCAACCCCCAAACCAGAAATCAAATGCAGCCAACCAAACAGGGACTGCATTCCAGATATGGGGGGTGGGAGGCAGGGGAAGCAGCCAAGGAAAAGGCTTGGAAATGGCATGTCACATGTGTGGGATGGCAGGAAGGCAGGGTTACTTGAACTGCAGAGTGCAGGATGCGGAGGAAAGTCTAAAAAGGCTTGAAGGGTGAGATGGAGTCAGGGTACAGAAGGCTTTCCGTGCTAAACAGGAGTTTGTATTTGAGCCCAGAGCAAGAAGTCTCCACCTCTTCTGTGCCTTGGTGAAGCTCAGAATTGAGTTTTCAAATACATAGAATAAAATAGCTAAGATTACAAAGGGAGCCGATTATATAGAAATAGAGTTACCAGAGTAAATGGTTTTTAAATGGACAGACCCTGTGGACTGCAGGGTAAAAGGGAGTAACCAGAGTTTATTGAGTAGTGGAGGGACTTGTGCTCATTTTGGCAGCTGTGTGGGCAGACAATTGAAGAAGGGAGAGAGAGAGCTGAGGTAGGGATACAAATTAGGTTGTGGTTCAGTCGTTTCAGTTGTGTCCAACTCTCTGTGACCCCATTTGGGGTTTTCTTGGCAGAGATACTGGAGGGCTTTTCCATTTCCTTTTCCAGCTCATTTTACTGATGAGGAAACTGAAGCAAACAGGGTGAAGTGACTTGTCCAGGGTCACACAGCTATTAAGTGTCTAAGGCAGAATTTGAACTCAGGTCCTGACTCCAGGATTAGCACTCTGTCTCCTGTGCCAGCTAACTGCCCACACTAATTAGGAATTTATTGCAATAGTCTAAAGATGAGGAAGATAATCAAATTAGATTTTTTTTTGTCTCACCATACAATGGAGCGGAAGATAAGTAGAGCTACAAGCCAGGTGCCTTGGCGGTCTGAGGTTTAGAACACTGGACCCGGAGTTAAGAAGACGTCAGTTCAAACACTGCCCCAGGCCTTAGGAGCTATGTGATTCTGGCAGGGTCAGCTTCCTCATCTGTAAAGCAGCTACCTTCCAGGGCTGTAATAGCGAGCGTAGTAATGAGGAATAAAGCCAACATAATGTGTAGCACTTTGCAGAATGCTTATTGATTATTATAGGTAAATTCCTAAAGGAATAATATGATAGTAAATAATATCTAGTAACATTTACAGAGTGTTTTGAGGTATGCAAAGCACCCAATAAATATCTCATTATCAATAAATTATTAATTAGTTCATATGAATAAATTATGGAGGCAGCTGGCGGCTCAGTGGATAGAGTGCTGGGCCTGGTGTCAGGGAGACCTGAGTTCAAGTCCCGCCTCAAGACACTTACTAGCTGTGTGCTCCTGGGCAAGTCACTTAGCCTCCATTTGCCTTAATGCACTGGCAAAGGAAATGACAAACCAGTCCAGTGTCTTTGCCAAGAAAACCCCACGGACACCCTTGGCATGGTGTAGTCTACAGGGTCATGAAGAGTTGGATGTTACTGAATGGGTTGGCTAAAAACAATGAATAAATTATGTAATAATACTGATATAGCATTTCAAGGTTTGCAAAGTGCTTTACAAACATCTTCCTGACTAGTCTAAATAATTAAATTATGTTATTATAATTATAACCACTGCATGATGAAAATAGCATTCATATAGAACTTTAAAGGTTTGAAAAATACTTTATGAACATCTCATTGATTATTATAAATAAATAACTAGTTTATGGAAATCTTATAATTATAACCATTAAATAAGATAATAACATTTCTATAGCACTTTAAGGTTTGCAAAAGGCTTTACAAATATCTCATTAATTATTATAAATCAATTATTAATTTTGTTGTTCACTCATTTCCATTGTGTCCAACTCTCTGACCCTGTTTGGGGTTTTCTCATCAAAAACACTGGAGTAGATTGCTGTTTCCTTTTCTAGCTCATTTTACAGATGAGAAAACTGAGGCCACCAGGGTTAAGTGACTTGCCCAGGGTCACACAGCTGGTTAGTGTCTGAGACCAGATTTGAACTCAGGAAGATGAGTCTTCCTGACTCCAGGCCTTGCACTCTATTGATTGTCACCTAACTACCCCCAAGTTATTAATTAAATAAATTCAAACAAATTATTAATAATAAATATTATATAATAGCAGTAGTTAGCCTTAATATTGTGCATCGGGGTTTGCAAGGTGCTTTACCCAAATGATCTCCTGATGATCTTTTAGACCTAGAAGGGTCCCCGGAAATCACTGAGTTCCAAGGCACCTGTTTATCAGGTGTGGTAACCAAGGCCTGGGGGTGCAGCCATTGACTTAAGGTCATACAGTGAAGGAGATGGTCTCTGGCCTCAGAGGCCCAGTTCTCCTGACCCAAGTCTAAAGCCCTTTCCATTAGAATACTGGCCTCTGTGTAATCCTGGCTGTTAATAGCATGCCCAAGTTTTAGTTTCTGGCCACTAATTGCATTCATGCTAAACCAGATACTAATACTGGGTCAAGACAGCAGTAAGGCTTTGGACCTTTTCCTATCTTTTACATCCTAGGATTGGCAGTGGAATTTTCAGTTTCTTACAGTGAGGATAATTTGTTATATATTATGTAACGTTACATAACATATGTTATATGTTACGTAACCTAGCATGAAAATGGTTTTTGAGAATTGCCCCTTGGAGAAAAATGGCACCAGGACTGGCCATTTCCAGTGGGTTGGATGGAGCCTGAGGTCCCAGATCCACAAGGCAGCGTTATGCCCATAGCAGGCCAGCCCTGGGCTTGTGGCTAGAGACTGTGGGCTGGGGAAGTCCTGCCAGACATTCCACATTTATCTATTCCCAAACAAGTGAACTTCTGCCCAGTAATGGTCAAATACAATTTAAACTTTGATGGTCTTTCCTCCTTACAAGATACAAGATGTAGTTGTGCTCATAATGTTTAATCTTATGACAACTTTATCCACTGTCAGCACCCATGTTCCTAAATAGAAACTCAGAACTGAAATTTCTGGGCACTTTAATAAAAGGTGTCCCATGTCTTTGGGGCAGGCAGCTAGGTGGTGTAGTAGATAGAGTGCTGTGTCTATAATCAGGAAGACTCATTGTCATGAGTCTTCCTGTGTGACCCTGGGCAAGTCACTTCACCCTGTTTGCCTCAGTTTCCTTGTCTGTAAAATGAGCTAGAGAAGGAAATGGCAAACCACTCCAGTATTTCTGCCAAGAAAACCCCAAATGGGGTCATTCAGGGTTGGACACGACTGGAACAATTCGACAACTAAAATCGATTGTCTTGGTTGGATAAGGAAGTACTTTTCTGAGAACGATTCCCATCGAGCTCTTGTATCCCTTTGTTCTTTTAATCCTGTTATTGTCATTTGTGCTTCCCCTCATGTATTAGCTTGATTTTATATTTATATCTGTATCTCATACATATCTACATATCTCTATGTAGAGATATAGGCATATATTTCTAGACAGTGATTGAGATATCTAGAGATATATGAGAGGTAACTCATGTACAGTAGGTATCCCGATATATAAATAAGAACTATTCTGCTGTGAATTAATTCTGATTATGGGCAAGGCATCTTACCACCCTGGGTCTCACCTTCCCTCTCTGTCCTTTCTGAGCATTGAAGATAGTACCCACCCCAAAGAGAGGTCTCTCTTAGAGACCACCAGGCTTCCCCGGAGTACCTGATGAGGGAGGGGATGGCTATATAGCAGGGGCTCAGTCAGTGAGTGTGGGGGCTCATCTGAGATCCTTGTGGTGTGGGTAGTCCATGGCAGAACTGAGCATATAGTGCAGAGTAAGCAGATGAACCGACCCGGAAGTACCCTGCCCACTTTCTATTCTGTTCAGTTTGACAAACATTTATGAAGTGCCTGCTGTCTATCCTGATCCTGTTGCCCTTCTGTATGGACTATGATCCCTTTGCTCTGGCTTAGGGTTCCGCATGCACCTTCATTTATCTTGTTACAAGAGGTTTATTACAAACCTAGTTTTCACATAAATTTTATGAAGTTGTTGTTGCCTCTTGACAACACTGGGCCTGGTGCAGGGGATAAAAGGAAAATTGGTGATTATCTCTGCCCTCAAGAAACTTACATTCTATTGGAGTTGAGGATGACAGGTATACAGATAAATAAACAAAAGATATATGCAAAGTAAATACAAATTAATGGGGTAGGGGTCAGAAATCACTGGCAAATGGAAGATCAAGAAAGGCTTTGTGTAGGAAGTGACTTTGGACTGGGATGTCCAATGGAGTTTGGGATTCTGAGAGACAGAGGCAAAAAGGCAGAGCACTCCAGGTATGAGGCACAGTCTGGGCAAAGGCACAGCATCAGGAAATGGAGTGTCATGTGTGAGGAATAACTTATTTTTTGCCTTCTTGTCTCTCTTATAGCATCTTATTTGGGGTTGGACTTACCCAATTTTACTACAAAATATAGAAATAATTATAAAATACAAATTTATATTAAATATACAAACAATATGGACTGTTTTAAGTGATAGAGGAGATGGCCTCAGGCTATGTTGTGACCCTGCCCCAGAGTCTTCACTGGCTCCCTCTTGCCTCCAAAGTCAAGTCTGGAGACACAGTAAGCACTTTGTGAATGTCAGTGGCTACCATTAGGGAAGTCACTGCCCGTGGATGGAAGGGATGGTTTGTCTTACCCCTTCTGCCCTTGGCTCTCTCCTTCCCAGATTCACTGCCACAATGCCATCATCAACCTGCTCCTGGACAGCGGGGCCAATGTGAACGTCTGCACGGATGAGGGGGTCACACCCCTGTGCATGTGCTTCATTCTCTACTACTCAAAGGAGATGTTTAAGCCCAACATCGCTGAGAGGAACCTGGGCAAGCCCAAGGTGAGTGAAGCTCCTGGGAGTTTTGGGACCTGAAGTTGAGCAGTCACTGCTTTTACAGATGAGGAAACTGAAACCAAGAGAGGCAAAGAGATGGCCCAAGATTACCCGGGGAGTGTGTGTCAGAGGTAGAACTTGAACTCAAACCCTCTGGCTCTAGAACCAGCTCTTTCAGCCATACTGCATTTCCTCCCTTGTCCATTGCCGCTTAGCATTTAACTGTAAGGCCATCACGTACCCTCACTGCCTCTGGCCAGAAACTCATTCTATCACCTACACATTATTAGTAGTCAGAAAAAAAGACTTCATAACATTTTTTTCAACTTTTGTTCTATACCTTGAATGTTGCAATTCTTTGGCAGGAACATCCCCAGGAATATCAGTGGATCAGGAAGAGCGTAGTTTGAATCCCTCAGACACTCATTAGATATATGACCTTGGGCAAGTCACTTAACCTTTCCCAGCCTTAGTTTTCTTATCTGTAAAATGGGTATAATATTAGTAACTCCCAGAGTTCTTGTGAGGTTATAGTGAGATGATGTTTTAAAGCACAGTGCAGTGAATCTCTCTCTCTCTCTCTCTCTCTCTCTCTCTCTCTCTCTCTCTCACACACACACACACACACACACACACACAGACACACTGAACCTGAAAGAGCTGGTGTGCCTGGGCAACCAATTCTAACTCTCATAGCTGAAAGGGGCTGCCAGAGTGCATAGAGGAAGATTCATTTTCATGAGTTCAAATCCTGCCTCAGGCACTTCCTAGCAGTGTGACCCTGGCCAAGTCACTTAACTCTATCTGCCTCAGTTTCCTCCTCTGTATAAGGAGCTGGAGAAGGAAATGGTCAAACCATGCCACTATCTCTGCCCAGGAAATCCCAGATGGGGTCGCAGAGAGTGAGACGTGACTGAAACAATTGAAAGATAGCCGGAGAGTTGTAGCAACTCCAGCTGGGTGGTCAGTCCCCTTGACCAGCTTTTCCTCCAGTGTTTTAAGCACTCATTTCCCTGTATGGAGAGTTTCCATTTCTTACCCTGTTACAGTTAACTCATAATTAAGTAATATTAATGACTGATAATAGCAATAGTAATCACAGCTAGCATATAATAATAATATATTTATAATATACATAATGTACTGCTTTAAGATTTGCACACTGCCCCATTTTATCTTCACAACCCACCCTGGGCGGTTGCTGTCTTATTATCACCATTTAACAGAAGAGGAAACTGAGGTAGAAAGGTTCAGTGACTTGCCTAAGGTCATGCAGCTGCTAAGTGTCTGAGGCTGGATTAGAACTCAGGTCTTCTGATTCCAGACCCACTGCTCTAAACACTGTGCCACCCAATCCATTGCTTGTGCTCAACCCTGTGTGTATCATACAGAATCTAAAGGGGTCCCCTTGGCTCACTGAGATGGAGTCAGAAGGGGCTTTAGGAACAGCCTAGCCCCTGGCTCCAGGGAGGTTAAGGGATCTAGAATTATGGGGTCATGGAGCTCAAGCTGGATGAGACCTCAAGGCCATCTAGGCCAGTGCTCTCAGTGAGGCCCATCGAGGTTAAGTTAGTTAGGCTTCTAAGATCGGAAGCCCCTCTGAGGCTATGGGGTCCAATGTTCCCATCTGACAGGTGAAGGAGTTGAGGCCCTAGAGTGAGAACATCCAGCAGTGCCTCTGGGGAGGGCCAGAGCTCCTCAGAGTGCTTAGAGACCCTCCTGACTGAAGCTGTTATTAATATGTAAAACAGGCTCACTAAGTTATGGGAATGCATGGAAAAAATGCATGAGAGTATTTGAACACCAAAGGTGATTTTTTGTTTTATAGCTGGTGGTAAATTTGTCCTTCCTTTCATTGCTGGGTGTATTTCAAAGGAAAACATTTTTCCTTAGTTAAAGGATTTTTAACATATGCAAATGAACCTTTCTTTTTTTCACTTATAAGAGATTTCCTGGAATACAAGAAAAAGTAACTTTCATTAAAATACTCCGGAAAAGAGGAAATGGGCTTTAAAAAGTAGCAAGAAACATTTAGAGGGTGGCTGTAAAAATACTTTAAGGTTATTAGATGTTAGAATGGTTTGTTGAAGAGATCTTTGGAGTATGCCTTGCTGGGAACCATAGTAAACATAGGTTAAGAGCTTGAGAGCCAGACTGGGAACCTTGAAGGCCCATCCCCCTCATTTTCCAGATGGGGACATTGAGGGAGGGAGAGGTTAAGGGGCTTGAGGGTGTTAGACATGGGGCTAGGGGTAACTCTAATGGCCATAGAGACTTAACCAGAAAGGGATGTCATTTAAGAACCCTAGGGTAGGAGCATAAGTCCAGAGAGGGCAGGGACCTTACAGGTCCCTTCATTTTATGTGGGAGCAAAAGTTGACCTGGACACTGATAAGACCTGCCTGAGGCCATGCAGGTCATCAGCAGCTAGTCAATAGCCATTTGGTGTGCTAGACCCTTGGTTAAGTGCTAGATTTGCAAAAATAGGCAAAAACTGTCCTCAACAGAGCTTATATTGCATTGGAGAAGAAAACATGGAGATAATTCTGAGCTACCTACAGATTAGGTAGGAGGTAACGTCAGAGGGCAAGGCATGGAAGTGGAAGCGATGGGAAAGCCCTCTTGTAGTTGGTGGGAATTAGAATTAGAATTGAAGGAAGCCAGATGAAGGGGTGAGGGGCTGAGTATTCCAGCCACAGTGGATAGCAAGGCACGAGACAGGAGATTTAGTATTGTGGGTACAGAGAAACAGCCACTAAGCCAGAGTACCGGCTCTCTGGGTGCATGGAGTTAGGAGGAGGTTAGAAGCAGAAACAGCAGGAAGGGCCCAGGCTATGAAGGGCTTCGAATGTCAAAGAAAGGATTGTTTATATTTGATCCTAGAGCTAATGGGTGACAGTCAGTGGAGCTCACTGAGCTTGGGATGACATGGTTACCTTATGTTGGGGAAAAATCAACTTGGCAGCTGCATCAGATGGGAGATGACAGGCCCTCGTTGAGTTGAGATGGCTTCAATGCATTGCTAAATAAGGAAGAAGGAAGGTTTGACTAAGGTTGTTCTATTCTTGGAATTCTCTTAAAATTGTACTTTACTCTGGGTTTAACCAACAATAAGATGCAGACATAAAACCTCCAAATGATATCCCCAAATCAAATTTCATGTGATGCTTTGAAAGAGTCTTTGGGGCTTTAAGAGAATTGTTAATTAATTTCCATCTATTTTTTTCTTACCTTATATTGAATGTTCCTTTTTGAACTTTAAATAGGCACCATCTTCAAGCCCCATACTTAGGCCAGCTTCTACTATATCTGAAGTAAAATCACCTGTAACAAATCCGGAAACACCTTCTCCACGATCCGATGCGTTAGAAGTAAAGAAACCTTTGGAAAATGTGGCCAGCAATATGGACGAAGTTGCTTCTCAGATCTTCAGAAAGCAGTCTGAGTTGAAGCAAACCATTCTTAAGAATGATGAGTTGGTGCTGACCTCAACTGATAAATTGTGTCCTATAGCATCCAACAAAATACTAGAAGACATATGGATGAATTTCGAACAGTCCATGCAACAGAGTGTCTCGACAAATTTTGAATCAGACCTTTGTGTTTGCAGCTATCCTATAGAAATCTCTCAGGACATTATGGAGAAGACGGCCCATGCCTACACCATGCTGAGAGTTGATCCCTTTGAAAATGAAGGCGCAGATCCAGGAACTGTGAGGAAAATGGCCCTATCTATGATGGAGTAAGTTACAGGCAGTAGGATTCGTGCAGCACATGTAGCACTTTTCAATGAACCCCTAAAGTCATAGGGGTTTTCTTCAGATCCTAGGTATCAATGCTTTCAGAAACTTGTAGATGCTTGTGAGCACAATGGAAATTGGTAATGTCACTGTATGCTTTGGTGTGGGTTTTTGTGTAACATGGATTTGCTATGTGTACAAAGCTGGATTTCTATAACCAGGAACCTGGAGTGGGTAGCTTGAAAATAGTATATTAAGGACTAGATTTGGAGGCAGGAAATCTTGGATTCAAAGTCAGCCTCAGACACTTGCAAGTTGTGTGACCTTGGGCAATCACTTAACCTTTCTGGGCCTCAGTTTCTTCACCTGGAAATTAGGAGTTTGGACTGGATGACCTCTGAAGTCCTGCCCAACTCTAAATCTATGGTTCTATAATTTTCTAATAACACTAAGATAGAGGCATTGGCTCTCAATGCCAGGGGCTCTTCAGGAGCTGGCTGCCCTTGGGGAAGTCACATAAATTCTTTGAACCCTGGTCTTCTCTCTTGCCAAATGGGGCTAGTAATCCTCCCATATCTTACCTCACAAAATACTTTGGAGAGGGTTGCTTTGTAAACTTGGAAACTCAATGGAAACATGATTTATTGCCATGACCACTTACCAGTCCTCTGGCAAAGAGCCCAAGGATAATGTTACTGCAAGGCCACAGTGAATTACAGACACCTGAGTGACTCACTGTTGGGAGAATTGTGGATTTCAGTATCTGTTTTATGGTGGATGTGGGAAAGATGAGAAAACATCTGGACTGGCCCAGGGAAGGGAAGTCTGATCTATATTAGATTAGTATCATCAAGTCATTCTGCGGTTGCATGCTGGCTGCTGAGTTTTTCCTCCCACTTTATCCTTTTTAAATATTAAATCCTTTGCCCCTCAGTGGAAGTACAACCCATTTCTTGTTTTATGAAGCAAGTTGTTTTTTCCTCTGATAAGCATTTAAAATATTCTTTCCTAATAATTTGTGAGATGAAAACCCAATAAGGACTCCAAATATGCAATTATTTGTTAGACCTTTTTCATCCCCAAGTCCTGAGGACTGATTTAAACATCAGAGATTCAAGATTGTGTGTAGATTTTCAAAGGCTTAGGGCATTGGATGTCTTTATGGCAATAATGGCAGTGTTTCCTACTATAAATTTGAGACATGGGATAGAATTGTATCTGCTGATGTTCCTCTTATTATATTTTTTATTCAACATACATACATATTTATTCCACAAAGAAGAACCAAGAAAATGATTGTCCATAAAACCACCCCTACCACCATCATTATTTTTGGTGTTGTTTTAGTTATTTTCTGGTTTATCCAACTCTTCGGGACCCCATTTGGGGTTTTCTTGGCAAAAACAAAACAAAACACCAGAGTGGTTTGCCATTTCCTTCTCCAGCTCATTTTACAGATAAGGAAATTGAGGCACACAGGGTGAAGTGACTTGCCCAGGGTCACATAGCTTCTACGTGTCTGAGGCCAGATTTGAAATCAGGAACCAGGCCTGGCATTCTTATCTACTGTGCCACCAAGGTACCCCATCATTATTTACCACTACTTAAGTAAATCACATGCTAACTTTAACAAGGTCCTAATAGGGTAACCTCATCTGTTGAGGGGCCAACTTTCAAATGTCTTGTATTATTTTCTTTCTGGGATTTCTTGCTGTTACCTGAGTACACATTGCTTTTGATTCTGTCCCCTTCACTTTGCCTAACTTCACAAAAGTCTTCTATTTCTTAATATGTTTTATTTCCATCTATACCATATCGTTTTGGGAAGCCTTTTCTGGCCCATCTAACTGCTAGAACCTTCTTCTCTAAAGTTTCTTTCCATCCACTCTGTTTATACCTTTTTATAAACAGTTGACTTTCTTGTTAGAATGTAAGTTCCTTGAGGGTAGGGACTCCTTCCCCCTTTTTCTTTTCTTTTTTTCCCCAAATGCTTTATTAACTTCTGGATTACATCATTCATTTCCACCAGATTTCGAGTTACAATTTTTTCCCCATTTTTCCCCTACCCACCACCCCAGAATAGCAGTCCCACAGGATATCCCCTCCTCCAATCTGCTCTCTCCCATATCTTCTCCCATACCCCCTTCAACTTTTCCAGTAGGGCATGGTGGATCTCTATGCCCCAATGCCTGTATATCTTATTTCCCAATTATATGTAAAATAGTATTAATAATAGTATTTATATATATATTTTAAACATTTGATTTTAAAACTTTGAATTCCAGATTCATTCCCTTCCTCCCTTGTCACCTTACTGGGAAGATAAGCAATTCAGTATATGTTGTACATGTGTAGTTATGCAAAACATTACTATAGTAGATATGTTGTAAAAAACTGACCATACTTCCCTCCCACCCATCCCACCTCCCACTTGTTCTATTCTCTACTTTGATCCTGTCCCTTTTCAAAAGTGGGTGCTTCCAAATTCCCTCCCCCCAGCCTGTCCTCCCTTCCATCATACCCCCTTTTCATCCCCTTCCCCCCTACTTTCCTGTAGGGTGAGATATCCTATTTAGTATGTATGTCATTCTCTCCCTGATCCAAATTCAATGAGAATAAGGTTTTGCCTTTTTGCCTTCCTGTTTTTCTCCTCCCTTGTAACCATTTTCCCTTGCCTCTTCTATGTGAGATATTTTATCCCATTCTGTCTCTCCCCATCTCTTCTCATTACATTCCTCTCTCACCTCTTAATTTCACCTTTTTTTTTTTAAAGCAATTGGGGTTAAGTAACTTGCTCAAGGTTGCATGGCTAGTCATTATTTATGTGTGGGTGCTCATTTTCTGAGGCCGGATTTGATCTCGGGTCATCCCAACTCCGAGGCTGGCACTCTTACTCACTGTGCCACCTAGCCGCCCCTTTAGGGCAATTGGGGTTAAGTAACTTGCCCAAGGTTACACGGCTAGGTTTTTGTTTGTGTGGATTAAGTGTCGGAGGCTGGCTCCGAACTCAGATCCTTCTGACTCCAGGGCCGGCGGTGCTCTATTCACTGCGCCACCTAGCCGCCCCTTAATTTCACCTTTTAAGTATCATCCCTTCCTATTAAATTTGACCTGTGCCCTCTGTCTATGTATACCTGTAAACGTATATACACATATTCACATATGTATTCATATGCCCATATAACCTTCTTCAACTATTTTCATAGTGAGAAAAGTTTCATCAGGTACAATTATCATTTTTCCATGTAGGAATTTAAATAGTTCAACTTTGATAAGTCCCTTTTGATTTCTTTTCCCTGTTTACCTTCTCAAGCTTCTCTTGCTTCTTGTATCTGAATGTCAAATTTTCTATTCAACTCTGGTTTTTTCATCAAGAATGCTTGAAAGTCCTCTATTGCACTGAATGACCATATTTTCCCCTGAAACATGATGCTCAGAAGGTGTTTGGGGGGATTCTTTCAACCTCTATTTTGCCCTCTGGTTCTAAGACGTCAGGGCAGTTTTCCCTGAGAATTTCTTGAAGGATGATTTCTAGGTTCTTTCTTTGATCGTGGCTTTCAGGTAGTCCAATAATTTTTAAATTACCTCTCCTGGATCTATTTTCCAGGTCAGTGGTTTTTCCCATGAGATATTTCACATTGCCTTCTATTCTTTCAGTTGCTTGGATCTGTTTAACAGCACCTTGGTTTCTCATAAAGTCACTAGCTTCCATTTGCTCCAGTGTAATTCTGAAGGAATGAATCTCCTCAGTGAGCTTTTGAGATTCTTTTTCCATCTGGCAAATTTGGCTTTTTAAGGCATTCTTCTCCTCATTGCCTTTTTGAGCCTCTTTTACCATTTGAGTTAGTCTATTTTTTAAGGTGTTATTTTCCTCAGTCAGGCATTGTTCTCATTTCTCTCCCCAATTTTTCCTCCATTTCTCTCATCTGCTTCTTAAGGTCCTCTATGGCCAGTAACCAGCTCGTATTTTTCTTGGAAGCTTTTGGTGTAGGAGTTCTGACTTCATTGTCTTCCTCCTGTTCCATGCTTTGATCCTTTTTGTTGCCAAAGTAGGAGTGTAAGGTTGGGGTACTCTGTTTATTTTGCTTCCTTTGCCTACTCATGTTGCCACTCAGTCACTTGACCCCTGGGCTTTTTTTTTTTTTTTGCCACAGTAGGACTCTGCCACCAGCCAGGGGAGTTTCCATCCCAAGCTGGGGTTTTCTCAGCTGCCAAAGGTATTAGTTGGGTGCCCTCTCTGAAGCCTCCACATGCTCTGGCAAGCTGGTCACACACCCCAGGACCTCCACCCCAGACAGTAATCCAGATCCAAGCAGGTTAAAGCAAGAGAGCTTACCCCCCAGACTGATTGCCTGGTCCCCCCACAGTCTACAGGCCAGGAGCTGAAGCTGCTGTGTGGCTGAGGCTGCACTGAAGTGTCTCAGTGGCTTCTCACCCTGGGGGCAAAAGCTACGCACTCCCAAGTACTGGTCCCAAAGTCCATACTGCACTGACCTCTCCCTTTGTCCTTGGCATCTATGTGTTGGTAATTCTGGAAACACCACAGCTGCTGGTATTCTAGAGTCCTTCCAGCTGGCTGCTGGTCAGGCTGCCCTGGGACTAAAACATCTGGCTCATGTGGGTCTGGAGTTGGCTCCTAGAGCACTGTGCTGGCTGCCCTCTGCTGGGCCGCCAGGCTGTCCTTAGCAGGAGGTTAGCTTCTCTGTGTCATTTGTGGGTTCTGTAGCTCCAAAGTTTGTTCAGAGTCCACTTTTACATAAATTGGAAGTGGTGGGAGCCAGAGCTGCACAGAGGTGCTGTTTGTACTCTGCCATCTTGGCTCCAGCCCTGGCCTTTTTCCTTTTTATTTGCAGTGGTTAATGTAGTGGCAGGCACAAAAACAGGTAAAATCAGTGCTTCTTGATGAATTAATTAAATATTCATCTAGCCTAGTTGATTCAGTTATTCTGCAGTCATTGTACACATGAGTTATTTCTAGCTTTTGACCCTTATGAATAATGCTGCTGGGATTATTTTTGCACAGATAGTTCTTTTCCCCTCATCATTAAGGAGGTGACAGTCTCACTGGACACTGCCATGGTCAGACTCCACTTGTTTAATGTGTTATGTTATGTTTGAAAGGACATTGAGAAATTGGAAAGCATCCAGAGGATGGCAATAAAATGGGTGAAGAGCTCCCAGTTCATGTCATATGAGGACTGTGTGAAGGAACTGAGCATATTGGAGAAGATTCATAGTGGGTGGGAGTAGATAGGTTGGGGTTGTTGTTTGTCTTTCAATGATGTCAGGAAGGTGATATCTTGACTTGCAAGTGGATTGGATTTAAAGGAGACAGGACTATGCAAAGACACCAGTCAAACTCCTCCAGAGTCATCTGGGTCCAGGGGTGAGATATAGATCAGGGTGACTGGAGATGGCCCTGGATGCAGTAGGAGACCTTGGCCTTTTTAAGCTAAGGTCTTTCCCAGGTCTGTTTCTTTAAGGCAATACCCATTCAGTGATTAAGGGTAAATAAGTAAGAAATGAGGCAAAAGACAACTTCTTTTACCTATTAAAAAAAATCAATCTGGGAGGGGAAGACCCTCAGGGTTTATAGCTAGAACAGAAACAATTGCTGACCAACAGAGGCTTGGGATTATTACTCAATTAGTGAGAGCCAAAGTGATTTGGGTTTAAGAAATACTCAAATAGCTCTATTTGAATCCCAATGGGCCTTACCCAGTCTGGTTTTTCTAGAGCTCTATTTATTTTCTTTTTTTAAAAAAATTAATTTTTAGTTTTCAACATTCACTTCCATAAGTT
Source organism: Gymnobelideus leadbeateri (assembly GCA_011680675.1). Taxonomy (NCBI): domain Eukaryota; kingdom Metazoa; phylum Chordata; class Mammalia; order Diprotodontia; family Petauridae; genus Gymnobelideus; species Gymnobelideus leadbeateri. Next base: position 16,834 of record WOXC01008335.1, read on the forward strand.
TTATATTTTCTCTGTCTCCTTCCCCTCCACCCTCTGCCAGATGGTGGGCAATCCGATATAGGCCCTACAGATACATTCTTATTAAACATATTTTCACATTATTCATCTTGTACAGAAGAATTAGAACAAATGGGAGGAACCACGAGAAAGAAAAAACAAAACAGAACAAGACAAAACAAAAAAAAAGCAAATAGTAGACTTCAATCCCTCTTCAGACTCCAGAGTTCTTTCTCTGGATGTGGATGGAATTTTCCATCACGAGTCTTTTGGAGTTGTTTTAGGTCCCTGCATTTCTGAGAAGAGCCAAGTCTGTCAAAGTCAGTCATTACACAGTGTGGCCGTTACTGTGTACAGTGTTCTCCTGGTTCTGCTCATTTCGCTCAGCATCAGTTCATATAAGTCTTTCAGACTCTAGAGCTCTGTTTCAAGAAATCTACTTTCCTTTGGGCAGGGCACCCACATGTAAGGACATGATTCCCCTTGGGGACAGAGAAAGGAAAGAAGAAGGAAAGAAAGAAGAAAGGAAGGAAGGAAGGAAGCAGCATTATCCAACTAAAGATGATGATATTCTTCAAAGTATTTGAGTGATTAATTTGTGGGGAAGGAATTAGACACGTTTTGTTTGGCCTGAATTAAGAACTTAAAGAAAGGGATCGGGAATGGTAAAGAGGCATATTTGGGCTTGATGTCAGGAGATATTTCCCAATCATAGGGTTGTCCTAAAGTGGAATGTGTTGCTTCGGGAAGGAGCAGGCTCCCCCTCCCTGGAGTCTTGAAGCAAACATTACTTCCTGGCTGTCAGAAAAGACTATTTTTTGAGCATAGATTGGACTCAGTGGGTGCTGAAGTCTATGCCAAGCCTGAAATCCTGTGATTCTGCCATGTTTGAAGGCTGCCATCATGACCATATCATGCTTTATCTTTAGGCTTTCATTTCTCTCCTATCAAAATCATCTGTGATATATTTGGGTAGCAGTGTTGCTTCTCCTTCTAATTCCATCACTCCTCCCCCAACCCCACTCTACCTCTCTTCCTCTCTCTGGTATCTCCTGACACGAGCACATATTCTTTCTTAAATTAGTATTTTATTTTCTCCCAATTACATGTAAAAACAATTTTTAACATTCGTTTTTAAAATTTTGAATTCCAAATTCTTTCCTTTCTTCCCTCCCCACCCCTGTCATTGAGAGGTCAAGTAATTGGATATAGGTTATATATGTGTAGTCTTGTAAAACATATTTTTGTATTAGTCATATTGTAAAAGAAAGCATAGCCAAACCTACCCCCCACCCAAGAAAATAAAGTGAAAAAAGCCTGGTTCAATCTGTATTCAGGCTTCATCAGTTCTTTCTCTGGGGATAGATGGCATTTTTCATCATTCATCTTTCAGAGATGTCTTAGATCATTGTATTGATGAGAATAGCTAAGTCAGTCATAGTTGCTAAGTCAGTCATAGTTGATCATTGTACAATATTGCTGTTACTGTGAACAATGTTCTCCTGGTTCTGTGTAAACATCCAGGTAAATGTTGCTAGTTCCTTCAAAAGAAGGATGTGTGTTGCATATTCTCAGCACTCTCACAGTCACGGTTTTTCTTTTGGACAAGATAGGACTTATCATTTCAGTGGGTGGCCTTTCTTTCCCAGAACTCCATGCCGTCCTTCAACATTGGCCTTGAGCAGGAGAGTCGAGAGGGATTCTTAGCTTGCTCATTCAAGGATGCTTTTCTTAAGCAGCCTGACCTAGCATTAGGGTTTTTTGTTTGTTTATATGTTTGCAGACCCCTCTGTTCTCTTGTGTTCAGCCTCCTGTCTGTGAAAATCCCCAAATCTTTTCCACAAGAGCTGTCCTTTGACCTCCTTTTCTCCATCCTGTACCTGAGAAACTTCTTTTTTTTAAATTTCTTTTTTGGACCCAAGGGTAGAACTTTATCTTTATTAATAACATCTTCTTTGGACTGATCTGTGATCACATTAAGACCCTTTTGGGTCATAGTTTTGCCAGTTGAGCCATTATCTATTACATTGTTCTTTGCTTCTGGTGGTTTGTGAAGTTTAGAAGTATGCTATCTATGCCTTTATCCCAGTAATAGACTAAAATATGGAACTGAGCAGGATCAGAGTTAGGTCCTTAGGACTCTGCTATAGCTATCTTTTTTTTTTCTTGTTTGTTTTTTCTTTTTGGAGGGCAGGGCAATTGGGGTTAAGTGACTTGCCTAAGGTCACACGGCTAGTAAGTGTTAAGTGTCTGAGTACAGCTATCTTTTGCATTCATCAGATCATAGATCTAAATCTGGAAGAAATCATAGAGGTCACGTAGTTCAGTGACTTCATTTATTTCACTACTAGGCAGATCACTAGACCTAGCATTGGGAAAATCTGAGTTCAAATATGGCCATGGGCACTTACTGCGTGATTCTGGGCAAGTCACTTATCCCAGTGCCTCAGTTTCCTCATCTGTAAAGCAGAATAATAACACCTACCTCCAAGGGTTGATGGGATCAAGTGAGATACTTGTAAAGCACTTTGCACACCTTATATTAAAACATAAATGCTATTTTATTCTTATTTATGGGTGAGGAAACTGAGGCCCAGGGACCTGTTAAAGTCATCAAGGTGTAGTAGGTGTGTCCAAGCTGGGACTGGAAGCCAAGATGCTCCAGTTCCAAATCTTTCCCTCTACCATTAACAGAGTTCATCATTGTCTACAACACTGCCTTTCCAAACTGGTTTAAATAAACTTGTTAATGACTTGCCTCTGCATTCAGCATTCAGGCAGCTCTGTCTCCATCCAGATGTCCTGTCATGTATCCTGTTGCTCTTTGTTCTGTTCACAATGAGAGCAGGGGTATGACTGGAATGCTCTCCTGGAATCTGTGTCTAGGGTCTCTAGCATTTCTTTGGCCAACAAGTCTAGTTCCTCTTTCAGGAGAGGAAATGAAGCTTGTCTGGTAGGACTGGCTGTTGATGAAACCATTCTGGCTTTGACTAATCCTTGCTTCTCTTTCTAAATGTTCACAAGCTATTCCTTTTGTAGTGTTTTCCAGAAATTGGCAGGAATAGAAGTTGGGAACTTTGATTAGATAGCTTACAGATTTCTCCCTCTTCCTTTAAAAAAGATTAGGAAAGCATTTATCCTTTCCTGTTCTCTAAGCACTTTCAAAGACCACTGACCACTGGGTCAGCACTCACATCTGCAAGTTCTTTCAGCATGGAAGATGTAGTTTGTCTAAGTCTGGTACTTTGAATGCCTTGATGGTAACTAGAATTTGGCTGATCATCTTTTCACTTATCTTGTATGTGTAGTTGCTGCTAGCCATTTTTATTCTATCTTTCCCAGTTCAAAGATGCATCTCCTTGTATGAGAAAAGGAAAATAAGCGTAAATTTTTTTAAAATTCTATTTTATTTTTGGTTCTAAATTCTCTTTCATCCCTTTTATCTTCCCTCACTCATTGAGAAACAAGGAAAAACAAAACCCATTACAAATATGTATAGTCGAGGAAAACAAATTTCTGTATTAGCCATACTCCCCCCCCCCAAAAAAAAAGGAAAGGGAAAAATGTTTCAATCTGCACTTTGAATCTACTAGTTCTCTGTCTGATGTGGATAGCATGTTTCTTCATGAGTCCCTTGGAATTGTGGTTGATCATTGTGTTAATCATAGTTACTAAGTCTTTCAAAGTTTATTTTTTATTTTTATTTTATTTTTGCTTTTTGGAGAGCAATTGGGATTAAGTGACTTGCCCAAAATCACACGGTTAGTAAGTGTGTTAAGTGTCTGAGGCTGGATTTGAACTCAGGTCCTCCAGATTCCAGGGCTGGTTCTCTATTCACTGCACCACCTAGCCATACCTGTCAAATTTGATTTTTTAAAACAATATTGCTATTACTGTTATCTCCTGGTTATACTCACTTTATTGTGCATCAGTTTGTACAAATCTTTCCAAGTTTCTCTTACACCATCCCCTTCATAATTTTTTTTTATAGCAGTACAATAATATTCCATCACAGCCATATACCATAACTTGTTCAACTCTTCTCCAGTTGAAACATGGGCATCCCCTCAGTTTCCAATTCTTTGCTATCACAAAAAGAGTTGCCATAAATGTTTTTGTATAAATAGGTCCTTTTTGTCTTTCTTTGAACTTTTTAGGGCATAGACCCTGTAGCAGTATCACTGGATCAAAGGGGATGCACAGTTTAATAGCTTTGGGGATACAGTTCCAAATTGCTTTCCCTAATGCCTGGAGTAGTTCACAGCTCTACCAATGATGCTCCTCTGTGGGCCAACCATACTGAACTATTTGCCGTACTTCACACATGACATGACTTCTCCCACTAATATGCCTTTGGGCTGATCCTCATGTCTGGGATACTCTCTCTCCTCACCTAAACTTCTTAGAATGCCTGGCTTCCTTCAGTATTTAATCCATGTGCTACCTTCCTTTTCTAACTATCTGAGCTCTTAATGCCTTATATCTACTGTGTATATATCTCATTTACGATTATAGATGTATATGTCACCTCCTTCACTAGACTGTATGTTTCTTGAGAGCATAGATTGTTTTTGCTTTTTCTTTGTATCCCTGATGCTTAATATAGTGTCTGGAATCTAGTAAGCATTTAATAAATGCTTGTTTATTGACTGATAGTTTAATAAAGGTACACATTCATACACGTAAACCTTTTCCTCATCTTTTGGCATTTATTCATCACTAGCCTCAGCTCATTCTTAGCTCTTGATATAGTTCTGATGGGATCTACTAATGAATTTTCAGTTATTTTCCCCAGTTTTCATTTTCTACATGTCCCTTCTAAAGATCTAAGCTTATTGATGAGTTCCCTGTGCATTTACATCAATCTCTTTAGGCAGCTCCCCTTTTCCTTCTTACCAGAATAATTTCTGCTTGTGTCTTCAAAATTTCATTCCCAAGAAATTTCTATCCTTTTGGGATTGACTTCCCCTGCAAAATATAGCTTCAGGATTCTAGCCAATTTTCCTTTGAAGTCTTTGAAATTGTCTTTCCTCAAATAAAGTATATGTCAGACTACCCCTGGTTTTACCTCTCCTTTTCTGTCATGGGCTGTATGGGGTCAGTTATCTCTGGCCCTGTCATTTATACCTCAGGAACAAATCCTTCCTTATTGGTCAGATGAAAAGTTTCCCTTGTCCCTTCTTCCATCATTTGAGGATGAAATTATCAGTAAGGTAAGTCACAAATTTAACAGTTGACCTGGACGTACTAATACAACAAACACTTTGTAATAGGTCTTAAAGTCTGGAAATACAGGAATAGCTTCATCAGCTCTTTTTCTCCCACTGGATCCCTTAAAACTGTTGTCTGTTTTTCTGTGTAACTTTAATTACAATTTTCCAGTTCTATATAAATTGATTTGGGAAGCACTATAACTTTTGTTATTAATCGGACCCCTTTGTGAACATTTTGAATATCCTCTCATTATCTAGTTCCTCCTCTATTTCAGTTATTATGATTTTACAGGCATCCTTGTACAAGTCCTGTAAATTTCTGGTTAAGTTAATTCCAGATTTGTAAATAATTGAATTGGGGTGAGGGTTGAGTATTAACCAGAATCACTCATTGTAAAGAGGTGCCATAAATAGCATCTTATTGCAGTGGCCCAGCAGTAGGTTTCTGTATCTGTGGTCCAAGGATCAGCCTCCATAAGCATGGAGAAACATATCAGTAGACTGACCATAAAGTAATTATTCTTTTAGTCACCATCATTCTCAACACCATTTGGCAAATTGCAGAAAGATTGTTATCGGGATTGGTAGAGGGAGTAGCCTCACCAGGGAAATCACAGATCCTTAAAATATTAATGCAAATATTCCTTCTAGTAAGTCCATCATTATTTCCTAATATTCATTGACACAGATGTAATTTTCTCTTCCCAAGTCCCAGTGCTTTCTTTAGATAAGCAAGAATTTTAGACTACTGAAGTAATGAAAAAGAAGTAAACAGAATTAGACCAAAGGATAATATAATTAACTTTAAATCTGAGGGACAATGAATTTCTCTCGCTTAATGAGAGTGTTTTCTGATGATTTGGAGATGTAATAAAGAGATATTTATTCCAATTTTATGCTCTGTGATAATGGGCATCTAGGACTAAGTGCTTCTCTGTCAACTTTAGTTTTTTTTTTCTTTTTTCCTCCTTGATAATAGTGGGATTAGAGTTTTTTTTTTTAAATCCATATCCTTTACTATAAAAAGTAGCTAGTTAGAAGTAGAAATCTGCTAATGATTTTTAAAATCATTTATCCATTTTCTTTTTTTAAATTAATTTTTATTGACATTTTGGGTTTTCTGTCACCTATATTTCCTTATGTATCTTTCCTCTTCCCATTCCCAGAAAGTTATCCCTCAAAACAAAGGATAAAAAAGAAGAAAACGAATTATTTAGCAAAACTAACATAAGTGACTGACATTTCATACAGTATTCCACACCCCTAGTTCTCCACCTCTGCCAAAAAAGTAAGGAGAGATATCTTCTCATATCTTTTCTTTGGGACCAATGTTGGTCATTATAATTTTATAGCATTCCTTTCTGATTGTTTTGCTGTTATTTCCATTCATATGTTGTAGTCATTGTGTATATTGTTTTCCTGGTTGTACTTTCTTCCCAAACTTATCTATATTTAACATGTCAATCTGTTTTTCTGCAGCACAGTAATATTCTTTTACTTCATTTCTGTTCCAGAGTTTTAGTTCTTGTTCTCCACACAAAATATTCCTATCTCCTACACCTTGTACAGGCTATTTCCCTTAGCTGGAATGAATTCCCTCCACTGAAAATATCTACTTTCCATCCATACTTAGCTCAAAAACCATTCACTACATGAATCCCTCCAACTGCTAGTGCGTCCTCTTCAAATTACTCTGTATTTATTTTAAACGTTTATGAAATATTTATAAATTTATTATTTATACATTTAATTTTTTTCCTTTAGAATGTAAACTTCTTGAAGGAAGGTACAGTTTCATTTGTTTTCATATCCCTATTCCTACTACAGCACCTAGTACACAGCAAATGCTCAACAAAGACTTATTGATTAATCCATTCTCTAGTGTTTTTCTTTTAATAGGATAATTCAGACCATTTAATTTTGTTGTCATAAGTAATACATTTGGTTTTGTAAGAACACTTACTGGTGTTATATTGCCTGGCCTATGCTTCTCTGAAAAATTTCTCTGATTAAGTCATCTGATACAATGCCTAGTATTTTTTTTTTCTTTTTCACTGCCCCCCTGGGATCCCAATTAATGTAACATTTATGCTTCTTGCTTTGTTTTCTAATACATTATGTTGTTCTATATATTCATTAGATGCTCTTTCAGTACTGTTGCTTCCCAGGCTTATCTCTGTGTATTGATTTTTGCTTGACTTCATTTATTTTGCCCTTTGAAATTCATTGAGATCTTTGGTCCTTGGATATTTTGCAGTTTCCTTAATTGTTCCCTTTTCTCTTTATGTGTGTGTGTGTGTGTGTGTGTGTGTGTGTGTGTGTGTGTGTGTGTGTGTGTTTAAACTGCATTAGAAGCTTCCTTTAATGTCATCTTTTTCCAATTTGATTTTCATTTGGTACCTCTTCCCTCCTGTCCACTGTTACTTCAACTTCAGTTTCTGAAGGAGGTTTACAAAGAATGTTTTATGTTTTGATATTGATTTTTGAATTGTATTTTAAAAATAAAATTCCTACTTTTTAATTTTTTAGGTAATTTTCTCAGAGTAGAAGTTTCGGAGACAGTGCTGACATGCATTAGTGGAGGGAATTTCCTCATCATGATATAATTTCTTATACCAATTAAATCACAAATCCAGTCTTTGTCTCCTTGTATTAGGGGTGGGAATCACATTCCCTGTGATTTTGGCTGGTGGCAGGATAAGCAAAGCAAAACATTCCTTTAATTTTGGGGGGAAACAGAGAAGGGAAGACATTTTCTTTTCTTTTTTCTTTCTTTCTTTTTTTTAAACAAATGCTTTATTAACTTCTGTTTTACAGCATTCATTTCCGCCAGATTTTGAGTTACAATCATTTTCCCCCCGTTATTCCCCTACCCAACCTCCCAGAATAGCAGTCCCACAAGATATCGCTTCCTCCAATCTGCTCTCTCCCATACCTTCTCCCATACCCCCTTCGACTTTTCCATTAGAGGAAGGTGAATCTTTGTGTCCCAATGCCTGCACATCTTATCTCCCAATTATAAGCAAAAGAGTATTAATAATAGTATTTATATATATATATATATATATATATATATATATATATATATATATATATATATATGTGAAACATTTACTCTTAAGACCTCGAATTTCAGATCCATTTCCTTCCTCCCTTGTCACCCATTCCCTCTGGGGAGATAAGTAATTCAGTATATGTTGTACATGTCTAGCTATGCAAAACATTATCATAGTAGATATATTGTACAAGGCTGCTTATAATTCCCTCCCACTCATCCCACCCCCCACCTGGTCCATTCCCTACATGATCCTGTCCCTCTTCTATAGTGGGTACTTCCAACCTCCCCTCACCCCAAGGATGCCCCCATCCATCATCCCTCCTCTCATCCCCCTTCCCCCTATTCTGCTGCAGGTTGAGATATCCCATTTAGTATGTATGTCATTCTCTCCCTGAACCAAATTCAATGAGAATGTGGTTTTGCCTTTTTTCCCTTCCTATTCTCCCCCTCCCTTGCAACCACTTCCCCTTGCTTCTTCTACATGAGATAGTTTACCCTACCCTGTCTCTCCCCATCTCCTCTTGCCACTTTCCTCTCTCACCTCATAATTTCATCCTTTGAGTATTTTCCCTTCCCAACAAATTCAACCTATGCCCTCTATCCATATACACACACATTCACATATGTATTCATATGACCACACAGCCTTCTTCCATTATTTTCATAGTGAGAAAGATACCATCGCTCACAGTTATTGTTTTTCCATATAGGAATGTAAATAGTTCAACTTTGATAAGTTCCTTCTGATTTCTTTTCCCTGATTACCTTCTCAGGCATCTCTTCCTTCTTGTGTCTGGATGTCAAATTTTCTATTCAATTCTGGTTTTTTCCTCAAGAATGCTTGAAAGTCCTCTATTCCACTGAATGACCATATTTTCCCCTGAAACAAAATACTCAGTTTTGCTGGGTAGGTGACCCTTGGGTTCATTGTCAGTTCTTTTGCCCTCTGGAATATCATATTCCATGCCCTTCGATCCCTCAGTGTAGAAGCTGCCAGGTCCTGGGCTATTCTGATTGTGTTTCCACAATATTGAAATTGTTTCTTCCTGGCTGCTTGTAGTATTTTCTCCTTGATCTGGGGATTCTGGAACCTGGCTATAATATTCCTGGGAGTTTTCTTTTTGGGATCTTTTTCAGGAGGTGATCGATGGATTCTTTCAACCTCTATTTTGCCCTCTGGATTTAAAACATTAGGGCAATTTTCCTTGAGAATTTCTTGAAGGGTGATTTCTAGGTTCTTTCTTTGATCATGGCTTTCAGGTAGTCCAATAATTTTTAAATTGTCTCTCCTGGATCTATTTTCCAGGTCAGTGGTTTTTCCCATGAGATATTTCACATTGCCTTCTAATCTTTCTTTGTTTGGATCTGCTTAACAGCATCTTGATTTCTCATAACGTCATTAGCTTCCATTTGCTCCAGTCTAACTCTGAAGGAATGAATCTCCTCAGTGAACTTTGAGATTCTTTTTCCATCTGGCAAATTCGACTTTTTAAGGCATTCTTCTCCTCATTGCCCTTTTGGGCCTCCTTTGCCATTTGAGTTAGTCTATTTTTTAAGGTGTTGTTTTCCTCAGTCAGGCTGTTGACCCTCATTTCATACTTTTCCTGCATCCTTCTCATTTCTCTTTCCAATTTTTCCTCCACTTCTCTTATTTGATTTTTAAAGTCCTTCTTAAGGTCCTCTATGGCCTGCAACCCGCTCATGTTTTCCCCTGGGGCTTTTGGAGCAGGACTTCTGACCTCACAGTCCTTTTCCCGCTCTATGCCCCCAAAATAGGAGTCTAGGGTTGCATTTTTCTGTTTCCTTTGCCTTGGCATGTTGCCACTTAATTACTTGACTTTTGGGCTTGTTGCCACACTATGGCTTTAAGACCAGATAGAGGAATTTTCGTCCCGAACGTGTGGGGGGCAACTTCCATTTCTGGCAAGCTGTAAACCCACCCACGACTTCCACCCTAGATCACAATCCAGATCCAGGGAGGTTAAAGCAAGAGCGATTACCCCCCAAGACTGATCGCTGGATCTCCCCACGATTTGTAGGCTGGGAGCCGGAAATGCCTCTGAAAACTACAAAATGGCGTGTCTCCTCAGCAGCTTCTAGCCCCCAGGGGAGGGAGCTGACGCATTCCCCAAATACAGGTCCCAAAGTCCATAGGACACTAACCTCTTACTTTGTCCTAGGCATGTCTATGTTGATAATTCTGGAGTCGCCACAGCTCCTGGTGTTCTGGGGTTCCTCCAGCCGGCTGCTGGCCCTGCCGCCCTGGGGTTAAAACCTCGGCTCACGCGGACCTGGGCTCTGCTCGGCTCTGCTTCCTGCGCTCTGCGCGTCGAGGGCTGCTGGCTCCCAGACCGCTGCGCTGGTCCTTCCTGCAGGGCTGCTGGGCTGTCCTCAGCGGGAGGTTAGCTTCTCTGTATCGTTCTGTGGGTGCTGGGGCTCCAGAAGTTGTTCAGAGTCCCCTTTTACATAATTTGGGGGGAATCTGGGGGCAGAGTGGCTTGGATGAGCTGTTTCTTGGGAAGACATTTTCTAATGGGTCGGGAGGGATGGAACCAGGTAAGACTCCTAGTAAGGGATAGTGTAGGGATGGTGTTGGTGTTGTTGTCGGTGGAATTCAGCTCTTTTAGTGCTCTCTGAAAGGCTTCAATTGTGCTTTGACATTCTGTTTACAAGATGGTGGGGGCAATGGTTTAGGAATTCCCTTGGTTTGAGGCAGGCCTTGCAATCGGGAAGCCAGACTCTCAGATTTTTCTGGGGAAAACTTGCAGGTTTTCTGTTTTTGTTACAGCAGGGACTTGCTCATGGATAGTGTCTCTGGGTCTGAAAGACCCAAATCAGTCCATGGGAGTAGGAAATAGAATGGAAAAGTCTCAACAAACTTTCTTCCCCCAACTCAAAAAGCAGGAAGAGGTGAGATAGTGGATGGTTCCTCCTTGGGTTGCTGAAGGGGCAGTGCACTATGTTGTGCTTGGTGGGGTGACCTAGCAGGTGGAGGTGAGCATTGGTTCTAAGATTCCAAGACTACTTCAAAATCTGGCTATCTAGGTAACAGCAAATAGTCTTACTTTTTAAACTTTTTTCCCCTATTCTTCTTAACTGTATGACTAGGGGGTTACCTGGTGCTTTTCACTTGGCTAGGGTGTTTGGTCAGACCTGAATCCCCTGGCTTCTTAGTGCTCAGCTCTCTTGCTCTAAATCTTCTTCTAGCTCTTTAAAAAAATTTGTGGCTACTAACATACAGTAGTATTTGAAATTTCCATATGGTTTTCTTTTTCATTTTCATTATAAGGATCAAAATAATATGTTTTTACAGAAGCAATTGGATAGCCTTCTCTATATGTGTTGATAAATGATATAATATGGAATAAATTTTTTTTAACAGTTTGGTGCACTTAACTTGGAATCCATTGTCATGGAGCCTTTTTGCAGGGATGCTCTTAATGGTTTATCTGATTTCGCCTTCTGAGACATTCAGTTTAGATCAGAGGTGGGGAACCTGTAGTCTCAAGATCACATGTGGCCTTTTAGGTTCTCAAGTGAAGCCCTTTGACTGAATCCAAACTTCACAGAACAAATCTCCTTAATAAAAGGATTTGTTCTGTAAAACTTAGACTTTGGTCAAAAGGCTGCACTCAAGGACCAAGAGGGCCACAAGTGGCCCTTAGGTCGCAGGTTCCCCATCCCTGGTTAGATGATCTAATTCTTGTTTTGTTAGTTTTGGTATTTTGTATGTTTGTCAGTCATTTATTTCTTTTAAAATTAATGTTAGCTAATTCTGTTAACACTTTGCTATATACAGTCTTTAATAGTTTTCCTTGATTTCTTTTAGTCTTGAGACTTCTTCTAAGAGGGTGACTCCTTCTGGCACATTCATGGGATTGTCCACAATACATTTACACACACACACACACACACACACACACACACACACACACACACATTTCCATCTGCATTGCTTTTGGCACCTTAGCTATTCCATGCCTCCATAATGTTTCCAAGGTGTATTGATTCTCTACATGTTACTAATTTTCCTTTCTTGGTAAAGATAATTTTTGCTCATTTGAGCTTTTTTTGCTCCAACTCTCCATGACCCCATTTGGGACTTTTCTTGGCAGAGATACTGGAGTGTTTTGCCGTTTCCTTCTCTAGCTCATTTTACAGACGAGGAAACTGAGGTAAATGACATTAAGTGACTTGTCCAGGGTCACACAGTTAGTGAGAGTCAGAGGCTGAATTTGAACTCAGGAAAATGAGTCTTCCTGACTGCAGGCCTGATGCTCTTTGCACTGTGGCTCTACTTAACTGCCTCAACATTTTTATTACCATAATTTTCTTATTATTTGGAGGTGGGCATTTTTTTTCCTCTTTGTGTTTTTCCATTGCAATCTCTCATTCTACTTTCTTGATTAGTAGCCTGATACTAACTTTTTAAAGAGTAGGCATATGACAATACTTTTATCCCTACTTAAGTTTGTCTTTTTAGGTATTACATTATAGTGTAGTGTAAAAAGAGTTGGTCTTGAAATGAAGACAACTTGGGTTCAAATCTCATGTCTGATCTTTCCTGGCCATGTGACCTTGGGCAAGTCCCCTAACCTCTCAGTGTTCTAGGTGATTCTCTAAGACTATAAGGTGCAGAGAAATTTTTGAACCTGCATTAGTAGAGAGAATTTCCTTACTCAGACTTCCTATTACCAATAAAATAACTGGTGGGATCCTGATCCTAGGTATGGTCCATCATTCTGGCCTGTCAAGGTCTTTCTGCATCCCCATCCTATTATATGCCATATTAACTATTCCTCTAGGTTTCATGTCTTCTGAAGAAATAATGAATACGTCATCTATGCCTTCATCCCAGTTGTTATCATCCCTACTTCCTTCTGAATAATAGATCTGAGGAATAATGTACTTTAAAGGTAGAACGAATAGATTAGGGAGAAGGCTATACATTCATAGATGGGATATGACCTTAGTAAGTCTTTTCTCACCTTTGCAAATTGTATTTTTTTTGGTAAGTTGAATTTAGACATGTATTACCTGGAATTATTACCTGTTTTATTTCTCATGTTGCCAGCAAGACTTTAAATTCCTTAAGGACAAGCACAAGCATCATGTCTTATATGTTTTTCTATCTCAATATAATCCGACCCAATGAGTGTTAGGTGTCTATTAGGTCCTAGAAACTGTGATTCAAAGACCAAATGAAAAATAGTACCTGTTGTCAAGGAGTTTACATTCTCTTAGGGTTTATATTTTAATGCCCAGCCTCCCTCAAAGTATGTAAAAAATATTCTTGAATGATTGTCCATAAAATGTAATTAATGACTCAAGTACAATGTCAAAGCTTTTTCTATTGCCTCAGTTATCTCTATAAAATGTCTATATAATTGTGGAAGAAACAAAATGGACTCTCTTGGATGGGTGAACATGAACACAATACCAGTGGCCTTTCAGATCATGGGTTTGAGAGCCCCTGATGTTGTTTTCCACTTTTTGGGAGGATAATTGTTTAGGAAGATAATTTTAGAATTTGTGCATAGGCATCGTGACTAACTGTGATCTCTATCATATTCATTTCAGACACAAATTAAGATGGACCACAATCCAGCTACTCCTACAACGAGGGGCAGACCCCAACTATTGCAAGGTGCCTATGCATGTTCTCTTTTTTCCCGTTAGAGCTGGAGATGTGGCTGGAGTTCAGCTCCTCCTGGAGCATGGCGCAAGGACTGACGTCCGGTTTCCATCAAAGGTACTGACCCAGTTTGATTGTACGGTGTTCAGCCTTGGGGTTTTGCCTGTATGTTAGTTCTTCACCTCTCTCTCATGAAGAGGTGGTCCTTTCTCCTTGCCAAGGTCAAGGCCTCTATAGGCGCAGTGATTCCATCCCATCCCATCTTCTCTGCGAGATTGTCCCCCTGTCACTGTCACTTTCTAATCTTTAGTCTCTCCCCTATCTACTGGCAGCTTCCCACAAACATGGCCATGCTTCCCCATCCATAAAAGGACCTCACCTAATCAGACTCTTTTACTAGCTATTGACCTGTATTTGTCCTTCCTGTTCTGGCTAAACTCCTTAAGAAAGCTGTCTATAATCATTGCCTCTGTTTCTTTTCCTTGTACTTTTGTCTAAACCCTCTCTATTCTGGCTTCCAAGGTCATCATTCACCTGAAACAATTCTCTTCAAATTCACCAATGTTTCTGTTGGCAATTGGGGTTAAGTGACTTGCTCAGGGTCACACAGCTAATAAGTATCTGAGGTCCGATTTGAACTTAGGTCTTCCTGACTCATGACTGGTGCTCTATCCACTGTGCCATGTAGCTGTCCCACCAGTGATTTCTTAATCGTTAAATCTAATGTCTTTTCCTCAATTCTCACTCTTCTTGACCTCTCTGAAGCCTTTGAAAAAAACTCTTGGGATATTTTTTTTGTCTCTGGGTTTTATTGAAGCTGCTCTCTCTCATTTGTTTGACCCACCCCTAATTGGTCTCCTTGGCTGGATTTTCCCCTGTGGTTTTCCCCTGAAGCTCTGTGCTAGGCTCTCTTCTCTTTTCCTTCTATATCATGTCACTTGCTTTTTCTTTTCATCGGCCCCTAGGAGTTCAATTATCATCTCTATTCAGATAATCCTCATCTTTATCTCTCTTCCAATATCTCACATAATTGACTCCCTATTGGACATTTGAATTGGATGTCTTGTAGACATCTTAAACTCAACATGTCTAAAACAGAGCTCACTTTCCCCAAAGCTGATGATCTTCCAAACTTCCCTCTCACCATTGAGGGCACCACCAACCACCTCATTATCCAAACTTGCAAAATTAATGCCATCCTTGAATCTTTATTTGCTCTCACCCCATAAATCCAATATTCTTGTTTCTACCATCCCAGCTTTCATAAACATCCTCTTCTTTCCAGGCACAAAGCCATTACCTTAGTATATCATGTCTGGACTGGTTTGTGTCCTTGCCTCTGTCTCCCCATTCCAACAATCTTTCCTGCCAAAGCAATTTTCCTAATGTCACCTCCGCTACTTAATAAACTCCACTGGTGCTCTCTTTGTCACCAGGATCAACTAGAAAATCCTTTTTGGTTTCCAAACCATTTTGCAACTTGGACCCCCCTTCCCTTTCCAATCTTCTGATTGCCATTCTCCATACTTTATGATCCAATATCACTGGCTTTGTTGCTGTTCCTCCCACACGACACTCCATGTCTCCCACGCTGTGCATTTTCACTGGCCATCCCTCATCCCTCCACATTGCCATCTTGTGGCTTCCTTCAAGACTCCATTCAAATCCCATCTTCTGCAAGAAGCCTTTGCCATTTCCACTTGCCCCAATCCCTGCACCCATAAGACCTTCCCTTAAAGTAACATCCCATTTCTCCTTTATATGTCTTGCATATACATAGTTATTTGCATGTTCTCTCCCCCATTTGAATGTGAGATATTTGAGGGCAGGGAAAATGTTTCTGCCTTTCTTGGAATCCCCAGAACTTAGCGCAGTGCCTGAGACAGTAAACGTTTAACGAATGCTTTTTGACTGACTGACTGACTGAGCTGGAGGAAGATCCAGCAAGGGATTCTGAGCACGTACTCCTCATCCTCTGATAAACAATGAGAGTTCTGTAGGTTGGAGCCCAGGTGAAGAGGACATTGAATGCCAGGTGGAGGAGTTTAGAATTTTTGTACAGGAGGCAGTGGACGTCTGTAGCAGGATTTTGAGCAGGGGAGTTAAGAGCTGAGAGTAATATTTTATAGGGCTGGTTGTTTAGGGAGAGAGCCTGCAGGCAAGGAGATGAGTCAGGGGGCTGTGACAATTGTCTCTGTGTGGAGCGAGAAGGGTCTGAATGAGAGGGGTGGCAGAGGGAAGAGAAGGATATTTTACTTTAAGGAATAATTTGAAGTTGATCTTAATCAATAAAATCTTAGACTCATAGCTCTGGAGACAGAAGAAACTTCAGAAACCAGCTAACTTAGACCTTTCATTTTATAGAAGAGGGGAATAAAACTCAGAAAAACTAAGTTATTTGTCAGAGTAATATTACAGGATAAAAAGGTGGCCCAGTGGACACAAGCGGGTCTGGAGTCAGGAGGATTCATTTACAGGAATTCAAATCTGGTCTCAGACACTTACTAGCTATGTGAACCTGGGCAAGTCACTTAACCCTGTTTGCCTCAGTTTCCTCTTCTGTAAAATGACCTGGAGAAGAAAATGACAAACCCCTCCAGTATCTCTACCCAAAAGAACCCAAATGGGGTCATGAAACCAGATGAATGAAATGACTGAACAATAAGAATAACAACAAACAGCAAGAAGCCAGCTAGTTTACCCCTTTCATTTAACAGAGAAGGAAACTGAAGCACACACGTGTTAAGTGATCTAGGGTCATAGATTTATTTATTTTTATTTTTATTTTTTTTGGGTTAACAAGCTTACTTTAATCAAACAAACATATATTACCTAGTTCAGGGGAAAAAGGTCAGCACTCTGAACTTCAGAGTATACAGACAGATCAAACAGACAGGCTTCCAAACTGTCCAACCATTACATTCATACCAAATCACATTTACCAGAGAGGGAAGCATCAACATCTGGGTTTTCAAAGCCGGGGGGGCTCTCAACGGCTGCCCAGAGTCTCATCTGGTCAAATCACACAACAATTCTCAAAGTGAGCCCCAAAGCAAAGCCTCACATCAGGAATTATATAGCCTTCTCCTGGGTTAGAGAATGTAACCACCCTCTTGACCCACTGCCCAATCACACAGCATCAAGGTGTGGTCATTCCTGAAAACCAAGCCACCTACCACAGGCTCCATGTGACCACATTCAGCCTATTAGGGGGCAGAGTATATTTTCAAATTAAAGAAGGCTCTCAGAGTCACTTAAGCCAATCAAAGGGCCTTGGGGCAGGGAAGATCTTCAAACCTGCATTTCCATTACATTTGGCCCCAAGATCTTTCATGCCCATAGCATACACAATTTACATTTGAATTAGCACTAAAACATAGCTTAGGTCATATTTTCCAGGTACATAAGAAAATCACAATATAATCTCAAGGTATAACATGGGGCAACTGTTAACTCAGTCACTTATCAGTAAAATCATAAAATAGTCATTCTTAAGTTAACTCAATCAGTCACATCAGTAATTTCAAAGTACATGGTCAAAGTCTTCCACTCATGGGGCAAAGTCTTGATTAACTCAATTAGTCACTTATCAGTAGTTTCAAAGTACAAGGTCAAAGTCTTCCACTCATGGGGCAAAGTCTTGATTAACTCAATTAGTCTCTTATCTTCTGGAGGAGAAGGCAGCAGCTCTTGGCTTCTCCACAGGTCTCCATGCAGGCAGTTCACCATTCCTGCTCTCAGCTCATTTTAGAGGCCAACAAGCCTGCGCCACCTGCCTCCATAGCATGCAGGCCGTTCTTCTCTCCTGCTCCATGACTCCACAGAATCACAGCTACCACAATTGGGAAACAAACAATTATCCCAGCCCCCATACTTTCCTTTTACTCAGCAGATCCCATCCCTCATCTCCATTTTGTAGTGGCAAGCACCCCAACATCCCCAGGGTGGCTGCCAACACAGGTTCTTAGATCTGCTTTTGTAAAGGAAAGCAACTCAAAATGGGTTAACAAGCTTCCTTTAATCAAACAAACACAAATTACCTAGTTTAGGGGAAAAAGGTCAGCACCCTGAACTTCAGAGTATACAGACAGATCAAATTAGACAGGCTTCCAAACTGTCCAACCATTATCAATACCAAAATCACAGTTACCAGAGAGGGAAGCATCAACATCTGGGTTTTTCAAGGCGGGGTAGGGGGGCTCTCAACGGCTGCCCAGATTCTCAAAGTGAGCCCCCAGATCATAGATTTAAAGCTAGAAGGGCCTCAAAGACCATCTAGCTCAGCTTTCCACCCTATTTTACAAATGGGGAAATTGAGGCCCCAGGAGGTGAATTGACTTACCTGAATCAAAGCTCTCTTATCTGCACTGAAATTAATTTTGAGGATATTGTTAGATGCAAATGTTCTATTGATTGGTGGATCCATCCCTAACTTGTTGAAGTAGATCAATATTCTTGTCTTCATTTATTACAGGCAATTTCAATCACATGGTTACCTGAACATGTTTCTCTGCACCGGCTGTCTGTCCTCTGTCCCCCGCTTCAGCTACATCTTAGCTCTTTTGGGAGTGAGGAATTTCTTGCTATGTGATTTTCAGCTTTGCTGGACAGAGCGTGTGGAATCTCTCATGGAAGAGGCTTTAACTGGCTTTAATCTCTGCTCGTACTGACATCCCTTGAGCCCATATTAACTTGGAGCGTTTTAAGTGGGAGAACTCCTGTGCTGCTGCAGAAGAAGCCATTGTGCCCCAGTCTCTGAGGCTTGTCGCCCCTTCTCTCTGTCACATGTGGTTGGGTATTTCTTTTTTCTGCAGATGAGGGCACTCACTCCTCTTCACATAGCAGTGTCCCTGCCAGAGGAGGCAGGCATCAAAATCACTGAGCTCTTACTTCATGCTATCACTGACCCGGACGTGAGAGCTGAAGATCACAATGAGAGATACAAGGTGCACAAGGTATTTTACTTTGACCACACAGGAGAGGGAAGGAATTAAGCATTTGGGTGACCAGCAGGTGGTAAGTGCTTCATCGGGGCCAGGCATGTTGGGGATAAGAGGCTGAAAACAGAAAATGTCCCACAGGAAGGAGACCCTTGCCGCATGTGCCCCCTCCTCTTCCCTCACACCCCTTTTTAACAATGAGGAAACTAAGGCCCAAGGAAGTTTCATGAAGTCACAGACTAATAGATTCAGAGCTGGAAGGGACCCGAGAGGCCAACAAGCTTGCCCCACCCGCCCCCATTTTATAAAGAAGGAGACTGAGGCCCAAGAGTTGAAGTGGCTTGTCAAAGATCCTGAGATCATAGGCTTGGATCTGGAAGGGGATCTGAAAGCCATTTAATTAACTTTTTGCTGATTATCCAGATGAGGAAACTGAAACCCAGGACAGAGAAATGACTTGCCCAAGGTCACACAGGTGGTCCTCATTTCAAATATGCCACCCCACTTACAAATCTGAAAAACAAACCAAGATACCTCTCTTAGATCACGTGGAGTATGCTGAAAAAGGTCTAGTTCTAGAACCACAGGACCTGAGTTCAAATCTTGCCCCTAACCATGGCTGCCTTAGATCACAGAACTAAGAAATGGCCATCTCATCCAGCCTCCTCATTTACAGATGAGGCCTAGAGAGTGAAGTGCCTTGTCCAAGTTCCAGTGGGTAGTAAGTGGCAGACTTGGGATTTGAATTCAGGTTCACCCAGCTGAGAGCTGGAAACCGCTGCCTTGTCTCTGATCGGACCCTTCTGCGGGCATCTGTGCATTTCATGTTTGACTTTCTTTTACCTCCTGCAGCACCTCTCTCTCCACTTTGGCTCTGTCCAGAACCTTGATCAATTTACCTGGTTCTAGGTATTGACACCTCATTCTTCATATAATTTTCCCCATGACTTCCTTATTACCTTTCCCAATTACCTTCGCAGTGAAGGGTTTGCCATAGCTCTGGGTGCCATGGATCTTACCCTTACCACACTTTGCCCAGAGAAAATGGGCCAGAAGGGTCCGCACCTCCTCTTTTGCTTTCAATGAATCTCCCATCTGCTGAGAAACTAACAGCTGGGGTAAGTGCTTGGTATTGAAATTGTAGGTACAGGGAGAAAGCATGCTTGGGGAACAAGGTGGCCAGTTTGCCCCAAGACATGCTGGCTGTGGGGCCTGGCTAGAGAGGGTCTGCAGAGTCAATGAGCATTTTCATGAGGATGCTTGCAGATTTATTTGGCTAAGCTGGGGATCTCCCTGGGACTGTTGTTTAAGCAAGGATATTATTTGATTTTGTACAGCTCTGAGCTTGCCCTAGGAAGTTTTTTTTTTATCTTACTTTTGCTAATAGAAACGAATGGTGGCCAAGTGACTGGAGAACCAGCTTTGGTGCTCAAAAGACCTAGGTTCATATTCATCCTGGCCCTGTGAGCCTGGGCAAATCACTCAATCTCTTTAGATCTGTAAGTTGCAGAGAGGGGGTTAACTTGCAATGGTTCATTATGTCAGTGAAACAGCCATCCCTATCCTCTGCTGACAATCTTTGGGTATTAAGTCAAGAAGGTATATTATAGGGGCAGCTAGGTGGCACAGTGAAAAAAGCACTAGCTCTGGCGTTAGGAGGACCTGAATTCAAATCTGGCCTCAGACACTTAACACTTACTAGCCATGTGACCTCAGGCAAGTCACTTAACCCCAGTTGCCCTCCAAAAGATAAAAGAAAGTGTATTATAGCACACTTCATGATGAAACCACCAACCAGCAGGGCTGCCAAAGATAATCGGGGTTCTGTTGTGGAGGTGCCAGCAGCTTAGCCTCATAGCCAGCTGCCTCCCACGGAGGGCATAGCAGATCTGGTCTGGAATGAGCTATTGAGGATGAAGCCAGCAGATCTCTTCTTGGAGCTCATGGAATTGTTGACTGAGAATGGGAGGGAAGCTCAGAGACCATTTAATCCAACCTCCTTATTTTTGCTGAGGGGATAACTGAGGCCAGTCTGATTTAAGTGGTGTGCCAAGTATCACCCAGGTAATAAATGTCAGAGGTGGGATTTGAACCTCAGTCCTTTGACTCTCAAAGCTCTGGGTTCACATGGACCAGGTTCTAGAGGTCTGATCCCTGAGATCTCAGTTTCTGTATTTGGTTCACTGTTCCATTACACTGAAGTAAAACTCAAGGGAAATATTGAAAACAAAGCTTAGGTATAATGCACGTTTGGGATTTTTCCCACAGTAGGTAAAGGACTCCCCAAATTACATCAGAGGTATTTATTTCAGTTATCAAAGAAAATACATAAAATGCAAAAGACTCATAGGAATACATGTAAACACATACAGGAAATACAAACAATTCAATAACCCAAGTGCATTCATTAGTCTTCTTGAAGATAAAGACGCTTTGTGACATTGTAGAGCAAACATTCCCCATTAAAACTTGCCTTGGACCTCAACAAAAGCATTATTGATTCATCACCTGTATGGCCTTTTAGTGTAATATAGTTTCCCTGCTTATTTCTTTTTGGTATGTTTTTATTCACTAAAGACTTATCTGAAACAGCGAATGTTACTTCTGCTTTTTTGAGTTTGTTTAAAGCATAATCAATTTTGCTTCAGCTTTTCTTTTAACACTATGTAAATCATTGTGATTCAAATGTGTTTTTTTTTTTTTTTAAGCAATTGGGGTTAAGTAACTTGCTCAAGGTTACACAGCTAGTCATTATTTATGCGTGGGTGCTCATTTTCTGAGGCCGGATTTGATCTCGGGTCATCCCAACTCCGAGGCCGGCGCTCTTACTCACTGCGCCACCTAGCTGCCCCTTTTAGGGCAATTGGGGTTAAGTAACTTGCCCAAGGTCACATGGCTAGGTTTTTGTTTGTGTGGGTTAAGTGTCTGAGGCCGGATCCGAACTCAGGTCCTTCTGACTCCAGGGCCGGCGCTCTACTCACTGCGCCACCTAGCTGCCCCCAAATGTGTTTCTTTTAACTAAAGTGTTGTTGGATTCTGTTTTCTAATCCATTCTATTCTATTCTTCCATTTTATGGGTGAGTTTATCCCATTCACATTCAAGGTTATGATTATTAAACGTGCATTTCCCTCTATCCTATATCCTTATACATTTTCCTCTTTCTATTCTTACCTCCTCCTTTTACAAATAATGTGATAAAAGGGAACCATTTTCCTATTACTTGTAATCTACAAATAAAATGACTTATTTCTTCCCCGTTGCAGATTTTCTCTTCCTCTTGTTCTATCCTGATCCCAGGTTTTTATCTTTCTTCTTTTCTTCTAAATCTTTCCTTCATGTTTCTCTCTTCATCATTTAATTCTGTTTTGCTTATGATTATTACTATACCTATCCTACCTTCCCTCTCAGACATCTTTTTCTTCTTTGTTTGTCCCCTTCCCCCATTTCCCTTTTGAGCTTAATATATTTATATACAGAATTCTCTCTCTCTCTCTCTCTCTCTCTCTCTCTCTCCCTCCCTCCCTCCTTCTCTCTCCCTCTTCTTTCCTTTTTCTCTCCCTCTCCCTCCTTCCCTCCCCCTCTCTCCCTCTTCTTCTGTCTTTATCTCTTCTCCCCCCCTCTCCAAACCCAGAGCAATATCATGAAGAGTTGGCAAGGTCTAGATCTCCTGGTCCCTTATAGCATGATCTTGTTCTTTTGGCATAGGGTTAAGATTTTTGGTGTCCTCTTCTTCCTTTGAGAAGGGGAATATTAAGGATATTTCTTCCTTTGAGATGCCAGTGTCTGACTCTCAAATCCATAATTCCAAGACTTGAAATGTCCACTCCCAGGATTTCTAGTCTCTGACCTGTGCTTAGAAGAGGAAATTTCAAAGAGATTGTGAACCAAGACAGTGGTAGAAGAAGAGCCAGTTAAAATCTACAGACATGGTGATCAGGGTTTTGGGGTATATTCCCTCATCTCCATTTGAGTGTATCCTATTGGTTACCTTACTTGCTAAGAACAGTGGTAGAGGTGGGGTTATGTGGTGGGGGGGGCGGGGGGGGGGAAGGAAGGATTGTGGAATCTATGTCTCTAAATATCTAACTGTGGACTTGCTTCATTGCCCTAAATATGAATATGTTTCTACCCGAGGGAGTGGTCAGGCAATTTCTTTTTCTTACTGCTGTGTGTGTATGTGTGTATGTGTGTGTGTGTGTGTGTGTGTGTGTGTGTGTGTGTGTGTGTGTGTGTATGTGTGTGTGTGGTGGGGGAGAGACAGACAGATAGACAGAGACAGACACAGAGACAGAGTTTTGGTGTAAGACCGTTAGACCATGAATTCCCTTTAGTTCTTCCCCTTTTGTGAGGGCTGCTCCTTTATAAAAAACATTGCTTAGAATATAATGACAATCAGCTTATCTTTATCTGAAGACAAAAGTCATTATAAAAATTATAGACTGCAAATAGAAGAAGATTTAAAAAGAGAAGGAAACTCATGACGGTAAGCAATGTTGGTTCAGTAGGCAGTAGTGAGGCAGGGGATAAGTAGAGAGTGGAAAAACTCACCCCGTGTCCTAGTAGTGGAAACTGTCATGGAAACACAAAATTCCACCCAGGCAGATTACTCTTACAGTGGATCAGTGAGCCAGAGAAGGCTCTAACTGCTTATGGTATGTGTATCTTAGGGTAGTAGGCTCTTCACTCGTAGTCAGCCAGTCACTGGTACTGGCATGTCCTCACCCCCGACCCTGAGAGAAGTCTCAGCAAAGCTCCAGATTTTCAGGACTTTCTCCTTCTCCCAGAGCTTCTGCTTAGTCCCTCTGTCAAGTTGGGAAAAGCTACACTTAGCATAAATTCCATCCCTCCCCCCCTTCAAAGACTCTTTGCCAACAAGGAGCTACAGACTCACTGGGTTTAATGCTGTAATGGACCTTTCAGATGTAATCTAACCCTTTCATTTGACTGATGAAGAGAGGGAGTCCTACAAGGATGAAGTGACCCTCCCAGTGACCCAGTTATTGCTAGAGGGGAGCTGTGAACCCAGGTCCTCCAGCTCCAAATCCAGTGTTTTTTTCCTACCACCTCATGTGGCATTCCCTTTCATGCCTTAGAGAATCTGTCTGAAAGTAGAGGCCTTGATCAATGAGCTTTCAAATTCCCTTCCGAATTATAATTATATTAAAAGGGACTTGATCACATGAAACCTTACCTTAACCAAGATCATAGATAATAGTTATCCTTAGTAAATCCTAAGTAAAAAAAAATCCTAAGTAAAAAAAATACTCTAGGTTAGCATTCTACATGTTTAATATTTAAGCTGAATTTTTGTGGGGATGATCTTAACATTTATTCAAGAGTGAGAAAGATGAATTTTATTCATTAGAAGTACCTCAGGATACTTTTGCATATGGATCTCACCAGCTGCCAAACTTTTAAGAGTGAAGCTTTAAATATTCTTTAACCTTTAGAAGGAAGGCTCTGTTAAGCAATTTCGAAAAATAAATCACATTTATATAAGTAATTTTATTAGCCATCAATAAAATTTGGGGGCGGATATTTCTGGAGTATATTGTGAATTATCTCCATTACTTATGTTCTAAGTATACCTAGTAGTGGAAAAGCTTTTGAACTCCACTTTTGGTTTCCAGCTCCCCGAGGATTTGACAGATTATAAATTGTGATGAACAATTTTTTAAGGGCCAGTCTCTTCAGTGAAAAAGATCATTCCAGTGAATTATCCTCTATAATGGTTGGTTATTGTCCTTTGTTCCTGAAGAGGACCAACATGACCATATGACTAGGCAGTATGGCACAGCAAGACTACAGGCTTGCAGCTTAAAGGAACTGGATTCAAATGCTTCCTTTCATCTCGACTGCTTGCCACCTGTATGACCATGGGCAAGTCACTTGACCTCTCCACTCCTCAGTTTCCTCATCTGTAAAGTGAGGGGGTTGGACTTAGATGGTTACCGAGTTTTCTTCTAGCTCTAGAGCTATGACTCTAAGAGTTGTAGGATTGATTAAAATGTTTAATTTTCAACTATTATCTTGGGATCTTTCAGACAGTAATATTAGTTTTTCCATAAAAATTCTGAACAAAATGAAATATCCTACACTATAAACACCACTGATGCAGTGGAATGATTATGGAATTAAATGTACTTAGCGAGGAAACCCCATTGGCTGATGTCTAGACAAGCAAAATGATCCAGAGTTGAGCAATTGTGCTCTTTAGTGAATTTAGCCATGGCAACAAGCCAGTGTGGGTTATCCTGCTTCCCAGCTTCCCTTATCCAGTAGCACCGAGCACCTAAATTAGCTGGGGACAAAGGGGACTGGTATTCCATATAAGCAATGAGTGAGTTCACTCATTTTCCTTCTTTTTAGTTTCACATTTAAAACGTCCATGTTTAAGTGATGGATCAGGCCTTCACCAGAGATACAATGGGGCAGAGGGGAAAGATACTCTTGGCCCAGAGGACCAGCGTTCACTCACTATTTGGGTGACCTTAGATAAATTCCTTGACTTCTCTGAGCTTCAGCTTCCTCAAGGGTGAAATAAGAGGGCAGGACTAGAGGGAGTAGAACCAGAATTGGAGTTAGGCCCTTTCCTCAGGGCCTCAGCTTCTACTCCCCCTGTGAAATGAGGGGGTTGGAGTACAAGGTCTTTGAGGTCCTTTTCAGCCATAGAGCTAGGAATCCTATGATTTTATGTTGCTCTGTGGAGGCCAAGCTTGACTTTCCTTTCTGCAGCTACTTGTGAAATCAAAATCCAATTTATTAGTCATTAATAATACTTTGTGGCCTTGTGTTCTCTGTCAGCTAAATCGACAATTAGTGTATTTGTTGGAAGTCCAAATAATTCATTAATTTGCTTTTGTTCTTTCCTTCAGGGGGTAAAGACAACTCTGTTCTTTGACTTTTATAAACAAGGCTGCTATGTCAAGGCCATAGTCTATATATCTATGTGTGCAATGTGTGTGTGTGTGTGTGTGTGTGTGTGTGTGTAGGATGTTGGTGGGGTAGGGGCATGGTTTGGGGAGGGGAAGGTGAGGGGATGGTGATAGCTAAGCGTCTTCTTAGAGTTCAAGTTTGAAATGATTGGAATTTCCAGAAGAGACAACTTGAGCATTTGGTTGCTAGCAAGGTTGTTCAGGGAAATTCTACAAACATCTATTAAACTTCTAGTAGGTAGCAGACAGTGTTGGAACTGGGTATACAAAGCCAAGAATAAAGCATCCCTGATCTCAAGGAGCTTACCTTCTATTGGGGGAGATGACATGTAGTAAAGAAATTTATATAAAATATATGCAAGTGTTTTCTTAATGGGTGAGGATAGGAAGAGGGTGGGAGGTCTGGAAGGGCTTCCTGGAGTAGGTGGTGCTTGAGGGGAATCGTGAAAGAAACAAAGAGATTCTGAGAGGTGGAGGTGGGGGAAGGTGGCATTCCAGAAGTGGGCAAAAGCCAGCACCATGTCACAGAGATGGGAAGGAACAGCAAGGGCAGTTTGACTGGATGGATTAGGAAGACAGGTTGGAGCCAGGCTGTGAAACACATTTTCAAAAGCAGCATTAGAGATATGCGAAATGTGGTGGTGGAAAAGCATCCTTAAGTCATCTGACCTCCAATTATCATTCCACAGGCATTTAGTTACTGCTGAGCATAAATAGGGATAGAAGCATTGCCTCTGAGTAGTCCAAGTTGGGTGTTAAGGAAAGCTTTGGGTAAGGGTTGATTGAGGGCGGAGTGTTGCTGCAGGCCCGAACCTAATTTGATTTCTCTATTCAAATGCAGTTTGACACTTTAATATCAAGCATGAAACTCAATAATGAACCCGGACCGCCAGTGACCTATTATTCCCTTTCTAAGCTGAGTCCTGAAGAAGGCGGGAGAAGCCCCTTACATATTGTGTGTGAGAGAGAAGATAACTTCAAGGTAAAGAGGAAAGCTTAAGGACAGATTTTCTTTTTCTCCATAAATTAACTTGGAATTATGGAACCTTAGAGGTGGAAGGATCTTAACAGCCATCTTGTATAATCCCCTCCCAAGCCATGCTGAAAAGCCCCTGGGAACAAGCACATCCCTTCCTTGCCCCAGCCATGGTCTTTTAGCTTTGAGCTTTTTTTCTGAACACTTCAGTGACCTTACAGGAAAAACTCTCACCTAATGAAAACCTGGCCCCCTTGATGACAAGGAGAGATCACAGCTCTGGAGCTCTAAAGGATGCTAGAGGTTATATAGGTCGGTCCCCTCATTTTACAGATGAGGAAATTGGGGTACAGAAGGGGAAATAACTTGTTGAAAGTTATGGAGATACTGAGTGGCTGAATGGGGACTCAGGTCTGGATCCTCTGACTGTACCATGCTGTCTCCCATGAGAATATGATTATGACCTCTTTGAAGGTAGGAGGGAGGGAAAGAGGGCGGGAGGAGACAAAGGAGAAGGGAGAAAGAAGGGGGGGGGAAGAAAGGAAGCAAGAAGGGGAGGGAGGAAGGAAGGAAGGAAAGAAAGAAGAAAGGAAAGAAACATGTATTAAGCTTCTGCTATTCTTAAGTGCTTTAAGGCATTCTTAAGTGCTTTATAAACATCTCATTTGATACAATAACCATGGAACTTAGGTGTTGTTATTATCCCTATTTTACAGTTAAGGATACTCAAGGCATATTTGGGTAAAGTGACTTGCTTGGGTCGCACAGCTAGTAAATGTCTGAATGTGGATTTGAATTCAGGTCTAGCATGGAAAAAGTGGGGAGGGTTAAAAACAATGGCCAGCACTTCATGTTGTCTGTTTCATTATTCTCCTCCATGGGAATGGTGGGGAGTGGGGGGTGCAGATGCAGTGAATTTTATCTTTTTATCCTATTTCTATGAAATGGCATTTTAGGAGCAGGTTGGCTGGTTGTAGTCTCCTGTGTCCAGGAAGAGAGAGTATAGACAAACAATGGCTAGACATGAAGGAAATCAAGTCATATCTTCAGAGGTGACTAAATTAGGTAATCTTCAGAATTCAGAATTTAAAAGAAAGTAATAAGGCAAGAGATGAGTAAGAGGACAGTCTATCCTACAGCATGTCTGGCCACCTTTCAGAGACAGGCCATGCCTGATTGAGCCAGTCCTTCATGGCCAGGCATGGTGGCAGTTCCATGAGGAAGAGAGAGGGTTGGCATGGAACAGAAATTCCCAAGTTCCTCTCCTTTCACTCTGTGGGACCAATGGCAAAGAATGTATTTAAGTTTTATTTTTCTCTCTTCAGCATCTAGCACAACGTATATAGTGGGTGCTTACTAACTGAATGTTGAATTGAATCCTAGGCCTCTCCATGCTAGGTTGGGAAAATGAATTATACCTCTAAAAAAGACGAAGGTTTCCAATGTGAAAATAGCAAATTAATCAATCAGCAAATTTTTTTCATAGCTCTTTCTTTTTTTTTAACAAGCATTTATTAACCACCTACTATGTGCAAGGTTCTGTGCCAAGTACTGAGGACACAAAAAAGGCAAAACAAAAAAAGACGGTCTCTGCCCTCAAGGCACTTACATTCTAGGTGGGGAGACAGCATGTAAATAGGTCATACAAGATAGATAGAGAGCTGATGGAAGTTTATCTTAGAGGGGAAATTTCTAGCAGAGTTTTGCAGCTAAGGAAAGACCGCCCATGGCAAGTGGAGTTAGATGTGAGTCTGGAAGGAAGCCAAGAAGTGAAAAGGAGAACATTCTGGGAAATGGGGTAGCAATTGTAAAGGCAAGGAGATGGGAGTTGGCCTATCATATGAGGAAGAGCAGAGAGATGGAAAAGTCACAGGTTGTAAGAAGGTTGGAGGGAGAAAGTATATCAGAGAGGAAAGAGGGGAAGTAGTACTACTGGAGACCTGGATGGGGTGGACCAGTGTTAATCAACAAAACAATTAACCAAATTCCATACTGTTGCATTTGCTGATGTCTGAGGTATAACTGCTCACACTGAAAATTTAACTACAGTACAGCCCTGGTTTCATCCTTCAAAAAGTGGAGCAACCAAGAAGGAGAAATTCTAGTTTCTGATCTGATTCTTACAAACAGGGAGGAGTGGGTTTCTGGGTTGGAAAATGATGAGAATCAAGGGAGGAAGTGACCATTTTATGGTGGGAGAGACAAATCACATGCCTGATCTGGTGTGAATATTAGATTTGGTGAGAACAGATTTTATAGGGTTCAGTGAAAATGTAGATAGGATTCTAAAGCTAAAATTCTCATGGGAAGGTCATGCAAAGAGAGATGGGAAGATCTCAAGGATGAGGTTCTGAATACAGAAAAGGAATTTCAATGAGCAAGAAGAGGGGGTGCCCTAAGAACTTAGTGACCAACTTAGATGAAAGAAAAAAGACAAATGTCCAATAAGAGAGAAGCAAGGACAGGTCATGGAGTTTGAACAGTGTCAAGACTGCTGAAGCTCAGAAGGACCTGAGGCTAACAAGGAAGCGTAAGGATGATGGAGGGCGTCTTCTAAAAGTCATGTTGGTGAAAAGAGGAGAATGCAGACTGCCTTTCAGTGCCGATGGGTTCATGGGGACCTCTGGTGGAGAGATGGCAGAGTCAGTCCTTCTGATTTCTCAGCCAAGGAGAAGGATCTCTGGCTTGGGAAGGACGGGACAGCAATGGCTAATGGAGAGCCGAAACTCTAGACAAATGGGGAGCTAGTGAGAGGACCTCAAGCTATCCTTGACAAATTCAGGCCACCACCTCTAGGTGAGCTATATTCTTAGGTACTGAAAGATCTGGCAGATATGATTGCCAGGCAACTGTCAGCAAATGTTCTAAGATCTGAGAACAGGAGAAACAGTAAATGTGATGAACAAGGCAAAATTGTACCAGTTTTTTTTTTAAAGAAAAAAGAAAAAAGGAAAGAGAGTGGAGTCCTCAAACTCTAAGTTGATTAAGTCTTAATTAGATGAATGGTAGCCATAGAGTTGCAGACTTTAGCATAGAAGAAAATATATAAGGAAATTTGTATAAAATTACAGGAAACATATCCTAACCTAAGCTATCCCAAAGTGGAAAGGGCTGCCTTGGGAGGAGGCTCCTAGCCACTCAAAGTCTTCATGCACAAACCAGATGATTCCTTTTCAAGGAATCTTGTTGAGGAATGGTTTGAACTTATTGACCTCCGAGGTCAATAAGTCCCATTTAGAGTTTCTGTGATTCCATGAGAAAGGAATGTGGTCTAGCAGACAGAGCATTGGACTTGGAGTCATGAAGTTGTTGAGTCATTCCAGTTACGTCCAGCTCTTCTCGGCCGTATTTGGGGTGTTCTTGGCAGAGATACTGAAGTGGTTTGCTGTTGCTTTTTCCAGCTCATTTTACAGATGAGGGAACTGAGGCAGACAAGGTGAAGTGACTTGCTTAGGGTCATACAACTAGTGAGTGTCTGAGGCCAGACTGGAACCTGACTTCATGTCTGGAATCCATTCTCTCCACTGCATCACCGTGATGCCCAGGAGTCACAAAGACCAGAGTTCAAATCCTACGTACACCCTGGGTGAGTTGCATAACCTTGCTGGGCCTCAGTTTCTACATCTGTAAAATGATGGGAGGTTGAATGTGATGGTCCTCTAGGACCCCTGCTACCTCTAAATCTTCAAGTCTGTGCTCCTCTGAATTTCAAGGACAAAAGAGAGTTGAATGGAGAAATAAAATCGTCTCGTTTCTTAGGAGTTGTTTGAGAATATTCTTTTTGATATTTTCCTTTTCCTTTTCCTTCTGTCAGGCACACTGTCCTTCCTTTGTTCCAAGGGAGCACTTCCCTAAACATGTGGCTTCAGTTTCTCATACTTTCTTAATGGCAGCCCTCCTGGCTTACATTTTGCTTTGGGGGACCATTCCAGGCTCAGCCAGCTCATCTGAGAGTTAGAGGTTTCCAGAATTCCCCACCCCAGGCTGCCTTTCACCCTCGTTGTTGTTTGTTTGTTCGCCTTTTTTTTTTTTTTGGTGAATGAAAGCCAGAGGTCCCCAATACTGCAAACTGTAGGCACCTTTGACTTCCCCCCAAACATACTTTAGGTTGTAGCCTTTGCTGCTCACACACCCTTGTGCCCCTCTCCTGGGAAGGATGATGCTTTGCCATCTCTGTCAGAAGGTTATTGTTAAGTACCTGCTGTTCACATCTCAGTAATTTGAGGGGGATGAATTAATGTTTTAATTAACGTGTCAAAAGTAAAGGCAAATACATTTTATTTCATTGGCAACGTTTCTGTAAGCTCTTACCTAACTTTGCCTTTTTCTCCATCCAGTATTCGAGGGAAATCATACGTCTCCTGTTGATTCATAAAGCGAATCCCAATACCTTGTGGAGTGGCCATTCTCCACTTTCTCTGTCCATTGCCAGTGGGAACGATCTGGTAAGCATCTTCAGCCTCTCCTGTGAGCCCCTTGTTCTTTGTTTAAACATATTGGCTTCTGTACTGACAGACAAAGTTGTGATTTAGTTTGGTGCTGGTTACTTTATGGTGGAGGCATAATCCTGGCATTGTCAAGACAAAGATGCTTTTTGGGGTCAGACAGTCTCCCCAGAAGGGGCTGGGTATGTTCTGCAAGCTGGGAATCCCTGGGAAGGTGGGCCCCATCCTGTCAGCAGTTTGAGATCTAAAGCCAGAAAGGACCTTGGAGGCAGCCAACAGCCAGACCTGGTCCTCCCAGCTTTGCCGATGAGGAACCTTAGGCCCCCACAGCTGAAGTGACTTGCTCAGGGATGTGAAATTTGTGTCAGAAACGGGACTGGAAGCTGGGTTCTCTAGCAGGGGAGTCAGTGGAGCCTCGCAGGGGTCCCAGCCCGGTGCTCTGCAGGGGACTCGGCCCTCGGCTCTGCCCTCTTTCTGCTCTTCCCCTTCCTTACGTTAGAACTGTTCTTGCAGTATCTTTTTTTCTCACTGATGCTTTCTGGGGATGCACATTAACTTTTCAGGGGTCAGAAGTTTGCCGTGTGCTTGGGATTTTTCCCAACATGGCAATTTCTTTTTTTTTAATGAGATAATATGTAAACACACACAACTTTGTAAACCTTTAAGCACCATATAAAGGTTAGCTTTTATTGATTTATTTATTCATCAGACCCGGAACAAAAGATCTGCTATTGTCTTTAACACGATAGTAGCCAGGTAGACCTATTAATTTCTTCTTTTTAATCTTATTTTACTGAGAGTTTTTGTTTTTATATAATTTTAATATTTGAATGTATTTTTCCCTTTCCCCTACCCAGTGAGCTAGACTAGTAGTAAAAGTTAAAAAAGGAAAGGAGAGGAAAGGATAAGAAAAAGGAAGGGAAAGGGAAAGGGAAAGAGAAAGGGAAAGGGAAAGGGGAAGGGAAAGGGAAAGGGAAAGAGAAAGGGAAAGGAAAGAGAGAAAGGGGAAGGGAAAGAGAAAGGGGAGGGAAAGAGAAAGGGAAAGAGAAAGGGGAGGGAAAGAGAAAGGGAAAGAGAAAGGGAAGGGAAAGAGAAAGGGAAAGAGAAAGGGAAAGGGAAAAGAGAAAGGAAAGGAGAGGAAGGAAATAAGCACTTACTATATGTTGAGCACTCTGCTAAGCACTTTACAAATATTTTCTCATGGGAGGATCAAATGTGCTTATTAGCACAGTGCCTAGCACATAGTAGGTGCTTAATGTCTCCTCCCTCCCTCCCTTCTTCCTTTCTCCTTCCTTCCTTCCTTCCTTCCCTCCCTCCCTTCTTCCTTTCTCCTTCCTTCCTTCCCTCCTTCCTTCCTTCCCTCCCTTCCTTCTTCCTTTCTCCTTCCTTCCTTCCTTCCTTCCTTCCTTCCTTCCTTCCTTCCTTCCTTCCTTCCTTCCTTCCTTCCTTCCTCCCTTCCTCCCTCCCTCCCTCCCTCCCTTCCTCTCTCCCTCCTTTCCAATACTGTTATTTTTTTATCTTTAGAACATCTCTTGTTGAACACTGGAAACAGCCAATGGTTTTGTATAGAATTCTGGACCTGTAGTTAGGAAGATCTGAGTTCAAATCTGGCCTCAGATGCTTATTAGTTGTACGACCCCTGGGGCAAGTCATTTAAATTGTCTGCCTCAGTTTCCTCAACTGAAAAATGGGGATGATAATAACACTCATCTCATAGAGGTGAGTGAGAATCAAATGAGAATTTCCTGGCACATAGGAGGGGCTTTGTAAATGCTCATGCCCTTCCATTTCCTCCTTGTATATGTCCCCTTCTCTCTCCACACTTCTAGCCCCAAACCCTATTTCAGGTCTTCATCACCCTTCTCTGGGTCTATTGTAAAATAGCCTTCTGACTAGTTTTCTTGATTCACACTCTCCCCACTCTGAGACATGCTCCTTTCAGCTGCCAAGGTGAGTTTTCTAAAGTGTAGGTCTTATGGTAGCCCCTGTTCACTGAATTCCATAGCTCCCTATTGCCTCCAGAGTCAAGTAGAATTTTCTTGAAACCCCTCACAGTTTGGTCCTTTCCCACCTTTCAGATCTTCTCATATCTGACTCCCCTTCACCCCCTGGAGCTTCAGCAGCCCTGGCTTAAGCAGACATAGCCTGCTGCCTCTTAGCTCTGCTCTTTTCCATTGACTGGCCCTTGGGCTGGGTCACCCTCTTACCGGTGGTACCTCTGGCTTACTTCAGGATGTAGCTCTCATCCTCCCTTCAGCAGGAGCCTTGCCCCCATAGTTATTGTTTGTGACCCCCATTGCCTTCTATTTACTCAGTCTGTCCCATATCTAGTAGGTTCCTAAGTATCTCCAGTAGAATGTTTGCTTCTTGAGGGCAGGTCCTGTTTTTGCCTTTCTTTGTGTCCCTAGTCCTTAGCACAGTGACCAGCACACAGGACATGTTCAATTAGTGCTTGCTGACTGCCCTTTTGGGTTCTGCTGTCCTAAAGTCTAAGGTACTTTTCTTAATGAGCTCAGCATTTTTCCCCAAGTCTTTTATGTATTTTGAGATAACATGCTCATTTCTCCTTGGCCAATCTGTTCCTCTTTGTTGCTTAGAATAAAGTCCAAATGATTAATTCATTCTTATTGCTGGCACTGTTTCTTGGCCTTTTTAGTGATAAGGAAGCTAAGAGAAGGGGACTAGGAGCTTTGATTGGGATGCTAGATACTGTAGGTGTCCTTGGTAGGAGAAACAGACAACCAATGGTTCTAAGGAGTAAAGATTTTGGGAAACTTTATACCATATGGGACAAGTGGGGTTTTTCAGGGCAATAAATGAATGGGCAGCTAGCTAGGTGGATAGAATGCTAGGCCTGGAGTCTGAAAGACTCCTCTTTCTGAGTTCAGATTCCGTGTTCAAACACTTTCTAGTTGTACGACCCTGGGCAAATCACTTTACCCTACTTGCCTCAGTTTCCTAACCTGTAAAATGAGTTAGAGGAAGAAATGGCAAAGGACTTCAGTATCTCTGCCAAAAACCTATAAATGGGGTCACACAACTAAAATGACTGAACAACAGTAACAGCAGACAAACAGAAGATTGTCAAAGAAAATGGTCCCAGGTCCCAGGATAGGGAAGTTTAGTGGGTGCTTGCTATTAAAATAGTACATAGTAGGATGCAGTGTTAAAATAAAACAAAAATTCATGTTATACCATAGAATTAGAACTGGGAGGAATCTTAGAGGGCATTTGTACCCCCTTCTCATTCCCTTTTATTTTACAGATGAGGAAACTGAGGCCCAGAGAAATGCAGTGGCTACTCTGGGAGCTGGGCTTCAAAGCCAAGTAGCCTACTTCCAAATCTAGCACTCTTCTGAGCAGGCATTGTGATTCCCCTTAAGTAAACTGTATCCATGCTAATGTGATACACTTGAAGTTGATAGAATTGTTTATTTAAGTTAATTCATGACAAAAAGTGACAAAAATGGAAAACAGGACTGGAGGGATTGTGGAAGGACAGGTACACTAATATCCTCTTGGTGTAGGTAGGGTGTGAACGGGACCAAACATGCTGGAGAGCAACTGAGAATTAGGCTAAAAAGGGATAAAGGAGCTATCAACAAAGGGAAAGGTTCCATCTACATCAAGATATTTAGAGTCGTAGAAAAGACCTGGAAACAAAGTAGGTGCTGCTCAACTTGGGGGTGGCTCAGCCCATTACTGTACACAGATATACAATGTGTTTGAATACATTTTTAGATCTTCAGTGTGATATGTAGCTTTAGCTAGCAGGTAAAAGGGGGCGGGTAGGTGGCACAGTGGATAGATCGAGGGGCCTGAAATCAAGGAGACTCCTCTTCCTGAGTCCAAATCTGGCCTCAGACACTTACTAGCTGTGTGACCCTGGGGAAGTCACTTAACCCTGTTTGTCTCAGTTTCCTCATTTGTCAATTGAACTGGAGAAGAAATGCAAACCAGTCCAGTATCTCTGCCAAGAAAACTCCCAAAACTCCAAACTCACAGAGTCAGATATGACTGAACAACAACATCTAATGTTTCTTATTTTTTAAAGTGTATTTAACATAATTGACTTTACTCAGTGTATACTCAGCGCTTGTGTTTTTTTGCAGGCAGTGCAAGAACTTCTCCTCTGGGGCGCAGACCCAAATCTAACCTTAACTAAAGGGGTAGGCAGTGCTCTTTGTGCGGTGGCCAACCTAGCATTTGAACAAAAAAGATCCCTGGATGGTAAAATCGCTTTGGTAAGCTCTTTGTGTGGCTAGGCCTTTTGTGATTTATGGAATGGGAAAACTCATTTTTGTTCTTTAGCGATTTCTTGTGGCAATTAAAGCAATTCTTCATTTTTATCTGTTCTGGGTTCCATGTTGGGATCTGTGTCAGCTCCTTATTTTCTTCCATGATGAAATTGTGAAGGGAGATGAATTTGTTTGTCTTTTCTGTCATTTTTATGTTCTTTATAAAAAAAATGTAAGGAAGACTGTTTCATCAGAAATCACATTAAATGTGACTCTCTGAGGAACTGAGGGGACTGATCTGACAGCAGAAGAGCAAACTTTTATACATGAGTAGCTGAGCCATGAAACAGCTAACAACATGACAAAAAAAAAAAAAAGAAAAATGAAAGGGCACTGGGAAATCATAATGACTGAGCTTGAGCCTGAAGAAGATCAGGGAGAAGACAACCAGCTCCTTATGTTTCTCACCCCTCCCCACTCTCCAAAAAATCATCCCTTAGAGCAGAGAATAAAAAAGAGGGGGAAATGGTTCAGAAAGAACCAAACATATGAAATCATCTGACATTACCCAGGGAATCACCAAAGTTTTTTCTGGAAGGGGCTGGGGTGGGGGATGTATTGTAGAATGTACAATGTGCAAGCAAGATACCAATGAAAATTTTAAGCCCTACTTTGTGCTAAACTTGGAGCATAGAAAAAAGGCACAGATAAGCCAAGCCAATGAGCTTTTACTAAGCATCTGCTGTGTGCCTGGCGCTGTGTGAAGTCCTGGAAGCACCATGGTAAACCCTGGTCTGTGCTCTCAAGGAGCTCACATTTTACTTTAGGTTGTTCTTTTCGGACTGGACCTGTGATTTCATCATGCTGGAAATGAAGAAATTCCCCCTGCCAGTGTAGACGAGTGCCTAGAGTGCCTAATCTGCTACTTACATAGTCTTAGAGAGTTGTTTGGGACATTGAGAGCTTAAGTGACTTACCTTGGGTCATAGAACCAGGGTGTGTCACAGTAGGCTTGGACCTGGAACTTGGTGACTTAGAGGTCAGCTCTGTCTCCACCATCTCCCCACCGTTGTTTGATGTGCCTGTGACTTTTTGAGGGGCTGAAAAGAAACTTGGCTGCTATGCCATCTTTGGATTTAAAGAATTCTAATCATTACGTATTTCCATTTTTTCCTACAATGCATCTAAGCATTTCTTCTGGGATATGCAGATGACAGCCTTTTCAGAGGACAGTAGGTTCACCATAATTAAAAGGGAGACTGCTGATTTGAGATAATGATCATTGTCTGGTAATGGTGATACCTCAGGACTGTCAGGACCCATTACTTCCTTGGTATAACCAATTCAGGTGCAGCTTTCCTGTGCTTAGTAGGTGCTATCTGAGAAGGATTGGCACAGAAGTCAGTGGAAGGAATATTGCTTCTTCAATCCTACCTAGGTTTCCTATCTATGTGACCTTGAGACACGATTAACCTCCTTTGACCTTAGTTTCTTATCTGTTAGTAGACAGCCAAGGATAGATGGGGATAGAACGTGAGAAGGGGAGTTGGGGAAACCTGAGTTCAAATCCTCCCTCTGTCACTTACTATGTGACCCTGTGTAAGGATGTGTCTTAATCTCCCTTAGCCTTGGGTTCCACATCTATAGAATGAGGATACTAGTACCCAGCTCACAAGATTGTTACAAGCATCAAATGAGATAACATAAGATGAGTAAAGCCTTTGCAAGCCTCAGAGTGGTAGATAAATGCTAGCTATTATTATGAAGCTAGGAGGTTGGACAAGATGGTCCTTGATGTCCCTTCCACTTCCAGAGCTAGGCTCCTTTGCAAGGGACAGGGAGTCATAAATGTGTCCAGGTGTCATGGTTTCCACCAGCTTGTCCATTCTTTGGTTGGATGTTAGCCAGAGGAGCAGACTCTGTGCAGTTATTGGTCCTGGTCCCGTTTTCTGTTGGTGGCCAACTCACCCCAGGTTTGGTCCTTTGTCTTATTTCCTTTCAGTGGTAATTTCAGGAATCCCAAGTGGCTTCATTGTTGTCATCATTGGTTAAATTTTCATTGATAATCTTTTGTTTTTAACGTTCTCTACGTTTCCTAGAGGATCACTCCCCCTATTTCTCTCTTAGGAACCGTCCGTTAGAACAAAGATTCAAAACAGGGAACGGAGGGGAACAAACTTCACGAAACTAATCACCCAGTGGGAAAAGGCTGACATATGCAGTGTTTCACACCCATAGTCCCCCACATCATCAAAGAAAGGGAAAGGTGGCCTCATTATTGCCTACAGAGGTCTTGCTTTGTTTGATGAAGACTTTGTCCTTTGCAGATTGATAGACTTATTCAGTTTGGGGCTGATATCCTGGTTCCAATTAAACTGACCCAAGGAGAAAGATCAGCTGTGGGAACCGCTGTGGATTATGCATACTTCAAATTCTTCCAGGTATGGCCTTGAATCCTGGGCAGCCCAACTTTCAGGAAAAGCGGTGCAAGCGCGGTAGGTATGGTACTCTTAAGGCTCCCTTTGTCAGCTTCCAGTTCCTTTTTCTTTCAGCAAATTTGGGGTGAGAGAATAAACGCTGCCCAGGTGGTCTGGCCAAGGTGCTGGGTCTTACGCTCTTTGTCTAGATTTGGAAAGGTGGCGGTTCAGCCTGGGCACGCTCTAAGTTTTTAGTTGGTTTTGATCTCGAGATGCTAATGACTGTAGAGTAAGGAATTGTTGTGTGCTTCAGGACAGGCGGATAGCACACACCCCTTTACA
Source organism: Gymnobelideus leadbeateri (assembly GCA_011680675.1). Lineage (NCBI taxonomy): Eukaryota > Metazoa > Chordata > Mammalia > Diprotodontia > Petauridae > Gymnobelideus > Gymnobelideus leadbeateri. The sequence goes on from WOXC01008335.1 coordinate 55,031, forward strand.
CTCATTGACGATGGCCGAGCGAGAAACGCTGGCGTTGCGTAAAAAATTCCTAGAACACTTGGGCATCCGGCTCCGCAAAGCAGTCCTGGCGAAAGAGGACCAGTGGGATCAGAAGCAGCTGCTGCTGTCCAAGAAGGGTGAGTAAAAACCAAACTGGCCGTCCAGAGTGACTGAAGTTTTTGTGTCCTAGGGAACCATATTGGGAAGAATGATCAACCCTGAGAGACCACGTGATACCAGAATGCCAGATTAGGAGCCAGGAATACCTGGGTTCGAGTCTTTAACACATACTGGCTGTGTGCAAGACACTTGACCATTCTGTACTTTTGGCCAGTGGCTTCAAACTCACAGCTGGCGGGGAGGGGACAGGAACCATTTTCAGATATAATTGGGGGAAGTAGAAATAGAAATACTATAGAACATAAATGATGTTAATTTGAGGTTTTCTAAGTCAATCTGCCATCTGACAGAAATCCCCACATAGGGTTATTTGCCCTCATTGCTATTTGAGTCTCATGCTCTAGGCAACTCGATAAGATTATAAATTGATGAGAGAAGGTACTCTTCATTGGGAGAAGGAATTTCCTTATCCAGAGTTCCCTGTGCTAATGAAATCACAGACTCAGTCCCTATCTTCATCCCCTATTATATTCAGCGTGAAAGCTTTACTTTCTCACAGGCCGCTTAAGGGCTTCTTTGCGTAATTAGTAGTTTGTCCACTTAAAAAAAATTATTATGACATTAACAACCACCCACCAGCATGAACTTTTCATTGAACAAAAAAGATTCATTGTGAAACAGCGAATGTTCACTTTCCTTTTGAAAGTTCATATTCTATTCGACATTGTAGCCCCCTCCTACCTTTCCAGTCTCTTGTACCTTACTCCCAGACAGGCACTCTGTTATCTGGGGACACCGGCCTCCCTGCTATTCCTTGAACTTTTGATTTAGAGTCTTCTCTCTGGCTGTCTTTTGTGCCTCCAATGCTTCTCCCTTTCTGCTCTGATTACTGCCTTCCCTGGCTTTCTTTTATGTCCTAAATAAAATCCTGCTTTCTACAGGAAGCCTTCCCTAGCCCCTCTTCATTCTAGTGCCTTCTGAATCACTTCCTGTTTGTCTTGTGTATGGCTTGTTTTGTATGGACTTATTTGCATGTTGTCTCCCCAGTTAGATTAAGGGCAAAGACTGTTTTTTTGCCTCTTCTTGTATCCTTAGCACTTAGAACAGTGACTGGTACATAGTAGGTGCTTAATAAATGTTTATTGATAGATTGATGCTAAGTACTTTACAAATTTTAAATTTCAATATAAATAATAATGTTAACATTTATGTATTATTATGTAACATGTTTTATGTGTGTATTTTAAGGTTGGGCATATCTACATATGTTATATGATATATATGCATTATGAATATACATGTGCATATAGGATATGATATATACATATGGAAGCTTGATTCTCAAAACCACCCTGGGAGGCAGATGCTATTCTTACCCTCATTTTATTTTTATCCTCATTTTTCAGGTGAGGGCTGAATCTGGGAGAGGTTGAGTGACTTTCCAAGGAAGGAAGCAATGGCTTAGGATAAGACACTCATACTTACCCCTCTCTTTTCTCTGATTCTCTCCCACATACATATATGACCAGAGATTCATTTATTTCACATTGCTCTACATAATTGATCAGCCAACCATTTATTAAGTACTAGCCACTGGGGATACGAAGATGAAAAAGCAACAGCAGTTCTTGCCCTCAAGTAGCTTATAGTCTGATTAGGGGAGGTACCCTGTATAGAAATATACAAAACATATACAAGGTCACTTGGGTAGCATGAGGGATAAGGAAAAGCCTTGCCATAGCAGCTGAAGAAAACTCGGGATTCTAAGAGACAGAGGTGAGGAAGGGTTGAATTCTAGGTATGGGAAATACTCATTCACTTTATCTCTCATCCTTTAATATAGGACCATAGAGTTGGGAGGGGCCTTAAGGGGTCATCTAGTCCAATCCTCTCATTTTTCAGTCAGGGAAATTGAGGTCTAGAGAGGGTTAGATAACTTATCATGGGATATAAGTAGAGTCATTCTGTTTTTCATCAATTTATGTTACAATCTGTTATCAGAACTATTTAAACTATGAGAGGTTAGCTTTATCTTCTGGCTTCTCTATTCACCTTTTATTTGAAATCATGATTTAATTTTCCCCTTCAAAATTCAGTGTTGCTACCCCTCCTTTTTTTTTCTGCTAAGGCTGTTTATTGCACTAAAATCCCACTTTGAGGCTTTGGTCTCCACTAGCCAGAGCCTCCAGGATTATCTGAGAGGATTTCAATCCATCTCTAGTATCACAGTTAGCTCTGAGCTCTGGGAACACAGCACCTGGATGCCTCTAGGCTTCAGTGACTTGCTGGTATGGCATAATTCAGTTTCTGCACCTTATTCTAAGTCCCAGGCTGGCTCAGCTCTGTGTGAAGTCAGTAAATCTAGAAGACACCAGCCTGGCAGCCTGATTCTGGGATGTGCTTTTCCCTTGTATTTATCTTTCCATCTGAGCTCCATTGCAGAAGCCATCCGTCTTACATCTAGGTCCAGAGCTTTTCCTAGTGGATTGGAATTCATTAATCCCAATGTCCGAGGGACTGCAGTTAGTTCTTGGCAGGGCTGTTCCACCCTAGGGGAAGTTGGCATCATCTGGGAGTGCTAAAACTGTACAGAAGTAGAGGAGGGGCAGAAATGGCTTCACAAACACATAATTAATTTGTAACCCGGAAGATGACATCTTCATGCCTTTGAATACATTTTCCCTCTTCAGTTTTCATGCTTGCTAAACAGAAATTGACTCCCAGGTGAAAAATACTCATTCCCAAAAGAAACAGATGTCTCACCTAGGAAACCAAACTGCATAACAGAAGAAAAAAGATGACAAGGAATTAGAATAATAATAATGTCTCCAACAGCTGTTAGGGCCATCCCAATCTAATTGGGCTCAGCTGGTCCTAAAAACAATGAGCCTGATTCTTTCCTTGAAAAACTCAGCTGACCTTGGATTGATTACTCTGGAGGTCTTTGGCTTCATAGGCAATCCTAATTCTTTTATGTCTAAGGCTTGTTTCTGGGAGCCAGAGGTTTGTTGTCACCGAATCCCCTTCCTGTCTTAAGCGGCCCTTCCTTTTGTAATATCAAGTCCTGCTCTTCTAAGGCAGGAAAGGCCACCTGCTTCCTGGTTGCCATCCTCTGAACGTGCCCCAATCTGTCCACACCCTTACTAAAATGGGGCACCCACCGATCCACACGCTGTTTTCCAGATCTGGTCTGACTGGGACAGAGTCCAGGGGAATGCTAACCTTGCCTAATTCTAGATGGCTTCCTCAGTCCCAGCTAAGATGGTTTTAATTTCTGTTGCCATGATGTTGGATTTGTTTGGCCTTGCTCACTTGATCCACTGTCTAGCCACATCTCCCTGATCTTCTTCTTGGAAGATTGATTTTGAAGTTTTGAATCCACATGGAGGGCTACTGTATAAAGTTCTATTAATTTTTAAATTTTTATTGGATTTTGTTGAATTTATTAAATTAATTATTATTAATTTATTTGTTAAATATTAATAATTATGAATTAAGTAATCACAGAACACATGGATATTACTCCACAAAGAGTACAAGCCCATCTTTGGTTCACTTCATTAATGCCTTATGTGGCCTGAACCTTATGTGGTTTAGGAAAATGAGAGTGTGGGCATAAATTACTCCTACAATGTCAACTCTGTCCAAATAACAATAGCTTTATTTAGCTAAATCATATATAATTTGGTCCCTTTCTCTACTCCACTGAGATTTTTCTGGATTCTAACTCTGTTGCCTAATGTGACAACAACCTACAATGTTCATATAATCTGCATTTGGTGTCTATGCCTTTATCCAAGTTATTGATAAGATGTTAAATAGGATAGGACTAATGACAGTTCTCTGAGTGTGCTACACCAGGGACTTCCCTTAAAGATAATGTAGACCCATTAATGATCAGTCTTTGGGTATGGTCATTAAACTAATTCTGAGCCTATCTAACCACTATTATCTAGCTCCCCTTTCTCAATTCGATCTGACAAGGATAGCCTGAGAGACTTTGTGAAATTGCTGAAAATTGTTAAATTATGTTCATAGCATTTCTCTGCTATACTGGTGTAGTAATGCTGTCAGAAAAGGACATTCATTTAGTCTGCTTCTTTGTTTTGGAGGAAGTCATGCTGGCTCATAGTGATCATCACCTCCCTTTCTAAAGAATCGTGAACCATCCCTTTAATCATGTCTGGACTTGTGCCTGGTATCAAAGTCAGATTTCCCAGCCTCTCTCTCTCTTTGAAAACTGGGACAACACTGGTCCATCTTCAGCCCTGCCTCCCACCTCTTCCATTGTCCACAATTATTCAGACATCAAAGGTGATGACTCATTAACCGCACCCCCCCCCCCCCCAGTTCTTTTAGTGCCTTGTGCTGTAATTCATCTGCCTTGGTGATTTAATGCATCAGGCTGTCTTTCTTTCAGCTTGCTTTTCTTGTGTTCCAGCTCCCTAGTATTTATTTTTATTCTCTTTCCTCTTCTGAAGATCATTCTCCTTGTCCAGAGAAGCAACATAAGAGTTGAATAGACTCAAAGTTAGGATCAAGAAGGGAACTTAGAAGCCATGTCTGGTCATAGGCTCAAAGAGGTAGAGCTGGGAGGCATCTTGGAGACCATTTAATTGAACCCCCTTATCTTACTGATAAGGAAGCTGAGGCCCAGACAATATTGATTGTAAAACTGGTGCTCCTTCCACTAAATTCCATTTCCCTTCTGTTGTGGCCTAGGATATTGGTGGAATTGGGAAGGTGTGTCAACTGTCCACATCCCCAACAACACCAGTTGTGACTGTGGCAAACCAGAAAGTTGTAGAGACCTGAGGCAATTGGGGTTAACTCCCTCTTCCCCCTTCCTTCCTCCCTTCCCCTTGCCCATCTCCCCCCTTCCTCCCTCCTCTCTTCTTCCCTCCTCTCTTCCCCCTCTCCTCTTTCTCTCTCCCCTCTCCTCTTCTTCCCCCCACCCAGGTCACCATCTATAGGCTCTCAGGCTAAGAGGAATATGTAAATTCAGTTGTTAGGCAGGATGTTCCTGAGTCCCTGGATTGCTTGTTATCTGAGGGTGTTGGGAGGCATTTTTTAAGAAATGGGATTGTTTCAACCCTTGCGCTCTGAGAGGTCAATTGTAGCTGATCTGGAGAAGTGCTTTATTGGGTCAGGTGCCTATCATTTGAGAGAGAGAGAGAGAGAGAGAGAGAGAGAGAGAGAGAGAGAGAGAGAGAGAGAGAGAGAGAGAGAGAGGCATGAGAGGCATGAGAGGCATGAAGGCTTTCCTGATGCCTGATCCAGAAAAGGTAGATGATGCTTTATTTCCCATAGTTCTGCCTTCCCACTGCCATCTGACAATCTCTTGTTTGCTCTTCCTTCTTCCCCCTCCCAGACTAAAAAACAATATGCCTTTTTAGTAGGATGATTTGGGAGTGGAACACCAGACACCTGTCTATTCCTTTATTTCACTCAGGGATCGAAGCCCAGAGAGGGGAGGTGACTTGTCTCAGATTGCCAAGGTCCAATGACGCCAGAGTCTGTACCCTTTCTGGAGCATCATGGTTACCTCCCCACTGTCCTTGGCATTCCTAACTTCTGCTTATTCTGACCTGTTGTACTCCTGGCACCATTTTATAGAACCACATGCTGGTTTGTATTTATCCTCTGTTATTTTTTTCTTTCCTACAAACCTTAAAAAATCCGAGGTGCCAACTAAGGGCCCTCTGTCTCTTGAGAGAGCCCTCCCCTTGTTTTCCTGCTTGTCCTTGTTCAGGTCGGTGTCTTCACATGGGCTGGATCTGGGCCTCTCATCCAGGTCTGGTTTTCAGTCCAGTGTGCTGCTGTTTTCCTCGGGCACCACAATATACACTCATGCCTTCTCTCATGAATGAATTCCAACTTAGCCTGTTTATACAAACATATTTGTCTGTTTGTTGCCTCCCCATTAGATTGTTGGCTCCTTCAGGGCAGGGGCCATCTTTTGCCTTTTTTTTTTTTTGTATTCCTACTACTTAGCATGGTGCCTAGCACATAGTAGGTGTGTAATAAATGTTCTGTTTATTGATTGAAATACTGTGAGTAAGGCATTAGGAATACAGATAGAGAAAGGATGCAGATCTATTCTCAAGGAGAGAAATTTATGATTTGGTTATAATTTCTCTGCCTGTTAGCAGCAAAACCAGTGAAGAGGAGTTGTTTTCTCTCTGAGAAATAAATTGGACTGGTGAATGAGAAGGCTCTGGATATGAAACCAGGAAGACTTGGGTTCAGATCCTACCTTGGCACTTCTTAGCTTAACTTCAAGTTAGTTAACCTCTTGGGCTTCATTTGATTCAGCTGTAAAATGAGGGAGTGAAGCTTGATGATAAGGATAGCGAGCATTTGTCTAGTGCCTCAAGGTCTGCTCTCATTTAATCCTCACAGCAGGAGACGGAAGCTGAGTGAGATTGCTCAGGGTTATACAAGTAGGGAGTGTTGAGGCCAGATTTGAACTCAGGCCTTCTTGATTCCAAGGAATCCACCAGGTCAGCTGACTGCCCCCGAGGTCCAGAATTCTGGAATCCTTTCAACTCTGAGATATCGTGATTTTATCAGAAAACCTTTATTAAGGGCCAGCTTTGTTCTAGGTCTGTGCTAAATGCTGGGTTTATTCATTCTATGGCTTGGAAAATGTTGCTCAGGAAAAATATGTAAAATTACCTTAAGAAGAAGTAATCCTAAAGTTCTGTGGCTGTTTTATAGAAAACATGATTATTTATTATGAGGGGGTGGTTCTCTGAATAGAAAGCAAAGGAATATATTTGGAAATGAAAGTGATGTAGGAACAAGTTATCCATGAAACGTTTTTTTTTTTTTTAAAGTAGTTACTAAAGGTTTAGGAGCTGTTTTAGTAGAAACCATGAACATCTGAGTGATGTACGTAGAAACATTATTTCAGCTGATATAATTAAGTGATTGATTAAAGTTGACCACTCCCCCCAAAAGCATTACCTTGAGAGTATTGTCATTTGTACTTCTCTGATGGCTAATCCAGGTCTTTCCCTCTCTCTTTCCCTCTCCTTTCTCCTTTTCTTCTTCTCCCTCCCTCCCCTTCCACCTCTCTCATTTTCCTTTTGCTTCTCCTCTTCCCTTACTTCTCCCTCCCTCTCTCTCTTCCTCCTTCTCCTCCTTCTTCCCTCTCTTTCCTTTCCTCCCTCTCCCTCCCTTCCTCCTTCTCCCTTCCCTCTCTCTTCTTTTTCCTCCTCCTCCTTCCCCTCTACTGTTCCTTCTTCCTTTCTCTCTCCACAGCTGAATTATCCTCTAGGGCCAAGAGGAAGGGTATCTTGTGTGCTAAACCATCAGATGGAGAATCAAGGTAAGAATTCAGAACTCTTGATAATTGAGTCTGTTTCCTTAAATGCCTCTCCCTTAGGGCAGGTCCTCTTTTTCCCCCCTTTTCCAATTTATTTATTTATTTTTAGTTTTATTTATTTTTATATTTATTTTATATTTAGTTTTATTTACTTTTAGTTTTCAACTAGATTTTGAGTTACAACAATTTATTTATTTATTTTTAGTTTTCAACAAGATTTTGAGTTACAAATTTTTCTCCCCATCTTTCCCCTACCCCCACCCCAAAAGAGCAAACCTACTGAATACCCCTTCCCCCAATCTGCTCTCTCTTATATTCTCCCTTACCCCCACCCCCAACTTTCTAGTAGGGTAAATGGAGTTCTATACCCCGGTGCCTGTATATCTTATTTCCCAGTTGCATGTAAAAAGCAATTTTTAAAAAATATTTGTTCTTGAAACTTTGAGTTCCAGATTTTTTTCCCTCCTTCCCTCCTCACCCATCCCCATTGGGAAGATAAGCAATTCAATATAGATTGTACATGTGTAGTTACACAAAACATTTCCATAGTAGTTATATTGTGAAAGACTAACTATAATTCCCTCCATCCTATCCTACCCCCCACTTATTCTATTTTCTCCTTTGACCCTGTCCCTTTTCAAAAGTGTTTGCTTCTAAATACCCTCTCCCCCAATCTGCCCTTCCTTCTATCATCCTCCCTTTTATCCCCTTGCCCCCTATTTTCCTGTAGGGTAAGATACCCAATTGAGTGTGTATGTTGTTCCCTTTCACCTTCCCATTGTAACAGCTTTCTCTTGCCTTTTTTATATGAGATAATTTGCCCTAATCTATCTCTCCCTTTCTCCTTCTCCCAGTATATTCCTCTCTCACCTCTTTAGTTTTTTAAGATATCATCCCTTCATATTCAACTCATCCTGTGCCCTCTATGTATACATGTACATACATATGCACACACATATATTTATATACACATATACCCTTTTATACATACATATATACATATATAATCCCTTCAACTATCCTCATACTGAGAGAATATGAGTTACAATTATCATTTTTCATGTAGGAATGTAAATAGTTCAACTTTAATAAGTTCCTTATGATTTCTTTTCCCTGTTTACCTTCTCATGCTTCTCTTGCTTCTTGTATTTGAAAGTCAAATTTTCTGTTTGGCTCTGTTTTTTTCATCAAAAATGCTTGAAAGTCCTCTATTTCATTGAATGACCATATTTTTCCCTGAAGCATTGTACTCAGTTTTGCTGGGTAGGTGATTCTTGGTTTTAATCCTAGCTTTTTTGACGTCCAGAATACCATATTCCAAGCCCTTTGATCCTTTAGTGTAGAAGCTGCTAGGTCTTGTGTTTTCCTGATTATGTTTCCACAATACTCAAATTTTCTTCTTGGCTGCTTGTAATATTTTCTACTTGACCTGGAATTCTGCAATTTGGCTATAATGTTCTTAAGAGTTTTCTTTTTGGGATCTTTTTCAAGAGGTGTTTGGTGAATTCTTTCAATTTCTATTTTGCCCTCTGGTTCTAGAATATCAGGGCAATTTTTCTTGAGAATTTCTTGAAGGATGATTTCTAGGTTCTTTTTTTTTTGAGGGCAGTTGGGGTTAAGTAACTTGCCCAAGGTCACACGGCTAGGTTTTTGTTTGTCTGTGCATTAAGTGTCTGAGGTTGGATCCGAACTCGGGTCCTTCTGACTCCAGGGCCGACACTCTACTCACTGCGCCACCTAGTCACCCCTCTAGGTTCTTTTTTGATCATGGCTTATAGGTAGTCCAGTAATTTTAAAATGATCTCTCCTGGATCTATTTTCCAGGTCAGTGGTTTCTCCAATGAGATATTTCACATTGCCTTCTATTTTTCATTTGTTTGGATCTGTTTTACAGTATCTTGATTTCTCATAAAGTCATTAGCTTCCATTTGCTCCAATCTAATTTTGAGGGAATTATTCTCTTCAGTGAGTTTTTGAAATTCCTTTTCCATCTGGCAAACTCGACTTTTTAAGGCATTCTTCTTCTCATTGCCTTTTTGGACCTCTTTTGCCATCTGGGTTAGTCTATTTTTTAAGGTGTTATTTTCTTCAGAATTTTTTTGGGTCTCCTTTAGCAGGCTGTTGATTTGCTTTTCATGATTTTCTTGCATTATTCTCATTTCTCTTCCCAATTTTTCCTCCACTTCTCATACTTTATTTTCAGAATCCTTCTTGAGCTCCTCCCTGGCCTGTAACCAATCCATATTTTTCTCGGAGGCTTTTGATGCAGGTGTTCTAATTTTGTTGTCTTCCTCTTTTTCCATGCTTTGATCCTTTTTGTCCCCAAAAAAGAATTCTACAGTCTCATTGTGCTTTCTCTGCTTGCTCATATTGCCAGACAATTACTTGGCTTTTTAACTCTTTGCCATGGTAGAACTCTGCTTCCAGATTGCAGAGAGCTTTGTCCCAAATTGCTGGGGTTTTTGCGGCTGCTGGAGCTATTAGGAGGGCGTCATCTCTGTAGCCCCCACATGCTCTGGAACCTGGCCACATACCCCAGGACTACCACCTTAGACTGTGATCCAGATCCAAGCATGTTAAAGCAAAAGCAATTACTCTCTGAATGGTCACTTGGTCCCCCTATGATCTGAAGGCTAGGAGCTCTGGAGGCAGCCACATGGCAGCACTGCACCTCCCCCCCCTCGCCCTGGGGGCAGGGGCCGGAACCCACTCTTCTCCACTCAGTTTCAACAGAGTTCCTCACTGACCTTTTATTTTGTCTTTGGTGTTTATGGATTGAGAAGTCTGGAAACCACCACAGATGGTGGTGATTCACTCTCCTGAAGTCTGCTCTGGCAGCTGCTGGTTGGGGGCTCCCTGGGGCCTTCCTGTTGGCCTGCCAGGCTCCTTCAACAGGACATTTGTTTCTCTCTGTCACTTTGTGGGTTCTGTAGCTCTAAAATTTGTTTAGAGTACTTTTTTACATGTATTGGAGGAGGTGGAAGCAGGAGCCACGTGGAGGTCCTGTTTGTACTCTGCCATCTTGGTCCACTTCAGGACAGGTCTTCTTAACCTTCTTTGTGGCACCTTCAACTTTGGCAGTATGGTGAAGTCAATAGACCAATCTCTCAGAATAATGTTTGTAAATGAATATATATTTATACACACACATATACACATGATTACTACAGAAATAACTGACTTTGAAAATTAATTATCAAAATATGTTTTAGAAAAGTTCACAAACCCCAGTTTAAGAACTCTTTTCCTCAGGAGAATAACCACAAATCTAACAACTAGTTTTAGTTTATAAAAGTTCAACTTGTATTTTTGCTGTAAGCCTTAATATACAATGATGGTGGTCAGAAGAAGTGATACAAGGACACTCTCAAGGTCTCTCTTAATTTTGATTGTGTGACATGGGAGACACTGGTACAGAATTAGAGGAGACAGCCTTGCCTATCCTCTGTTTGAGTGCAGAAATGTTCTAGGCTTCCTCATGGCACACATAAGGGGCATTGCATCACTATCTCAATGTATTAGAGGAAGGCCTGGCTACCTCCATTGAATTACAAAAGTGTAAACTAAGTGTGAACAAGTCCTTAATTTGGGAAGCTGAAGTGTTTTTGAATCTTTGGATAAAATCACATGGTAACACACAGAAAAGTGTTAGAAATGATTGAAGGATGAGACATACCCCTGGGCCTGTATCACAGGGAATGGATTTGAACAAGAAAGCAGTAAAACATTGAGAGGGTCTTGAGAAAACAGGTTCTTTGAACCTGTCCCATAGAATAGCAAGGGGGCAAAAGTGAACCCATGTTACGTTCTCCTCCCCTCCTCCCCCAACAGACCAGAGAATGATCTTGTCAATGACAAAAGGCTTGGAAAATTTGAACTTCATTTGGTGTTGGTATTGGTGTCCTTGGAGCAGTATTGTGGCTTAGTTGATAATATCTTTTGTATTGGAAGCTGAGAGACAAGAACAGAATAGAGAAAAGAATGAAAGGTGGGTTTAGGAGTCTACAATGACCAGCAGAGAGCTGTATACCCAAGGGGAGTTTCATGAGTCCCCCACAAAGAGAGCTTCCTCACATGCCAGTCAATTAGCATTTATTTAGCCCCTACTATGTTCCAGGCACTGTGCTAATCCTTGTGCTCTCTTAAGTTTGAATTTACTCTCCCCAGGGACCTTGTGTGTCAGTGTCCAAGACTCTTGCAGGAGAGGGAAGAGTTGAGGTTTTTGGTTTTGTTTTCTTTGCTTTTTGGAGGGGGAAAGGCAGGGAAATCGGGGTTAAGTGACTTGTCTAAGGTCACATGGCCAGTAAGTGTTAAATGTCTGAGGCTGGATTTTAACTCAGGTCTTCCTTCTATTCACTGTGCTACCTAGCTGCCCCTAGAGCTGGTTTTTTTTAAAGCCATTTTTGTTATGCCACCTTAGTAAAATATTTCTTCCTAAAAGCTAATTAACTCTGGTTGGCTAATGGATAATCATATGAGAACACACTAGATGGGGGCTTGTAAGCAATAATACTAGAAAATCTCCAACTGTTCAGGGTTATCCCTATAAACCTGAGACAAGAAAATTGTCATTGCCTTCTGGTGAGCTAATGTGTCATGAATGGGGAAAGTAGTCCTGGAGATGGTACTACACATGTAATGCAGAATCTTTGGTTTAGTTAAATACTTTCTATTGTGTTAAGGAAAAAAAACCCTTTCCATTGTCATTCTGTGTGTGTTAAAAAACCCAACAAATTGGTTTGCATTTTACCAAAGACTTAATCTTTTGATACAATCATATGGTCTTAATTATTTTTATTATATGATTATATATATTTCCCCATAATCTTGAAACATCTTTGGATTCTTGACATAAATCCTATTTTATTATAATAAATACTCTATGTATTACATTTGTCAACATTTTATTGGATCTGTTTTTGGCTTTGCTATTCTCTAATATTAGTCTGCACTTCTTTCACTTATCCTTCACTTATTTGCAGATCAGAACAACATTTGTCTCTTAGAATTAAGTACAATGCTTCCTTTCTCTGTTTTTGAAGACAGTCCATGTAGCATAGGGATTTGATATTACACCCAGATCCATCTACTTCTGGTATCTTCTTAAGCACAGGGGCATTTTTACCCTGAAATGGCTTTATTTAAGTTCCCTGTTATTTTGTCAATGTGTATATCCTATTTTCCTTGGTACTTAATGATTTCTTTTACATTTAGTTTTGTTTGCATGTATTTGTGGGAAATATTCTCAAAAATTTTTCTTTGCTCCCCCTTTATTGTCATTTTTGCCCCTCTTATATTTAGCAGTTGGTTTTCCTCTATTTTTGCTTAAGTTAGGTTTGTTATTCTTTAGATTTATTAATTGTATTTGGTTCTGCTAATTTTTCCTTTGATTCTAATCTCTCGTGCTTATTTTGGGTGCATCAGTAAGTTGACTTTTGAATTTTTAATAACTGAAAACTTGGCTCATTAATTTTTCTGTTCCAACATTACAAACATTCATAGAAATAAATTTGCTTCTTAGAAGCTTCTTTGCCACCGTAATAAGGCATGGGAGATCGGTGTTTGGCTTTGGCTTACTGGTGCTGTTGTATAGGTCAAAATCCAGCCAAGAGGTTTGAACGAACTTGGAATGCTGTATCCAGACCTGCCAATAAAGAGCTCTATTGGACGGATATGTGGGCTAGCAACCTTTCAGTAGACTGTAGCACCACTCTTGATCATTAGAGGGTGCTCAAAGCCTGAACAAATCTAAGCTACTTTTTATTCTGAGTGGCAATCCTCACTTTGCTCATTCTTTCCCACTAAAGCAGCGTTTAATCCCTTGCTCCCAGAGTCCTAATTCAGAAGATGAAATATTAATATTAAAATAAAATTACTGCAATGATCTAGCTCTGGCCCCCACATCTCAGAATAGTTTAACTGCCCATTTCTCTTCCCTCTTTACCCATTAATTTAGAGGGGCAACCAGTCATTCACTACAGCTTTAAAGTGCATAGAATGAACATTTTAAAGTAATTTACACGTTCTCCTCTACCTGTGTGGAAAGAGTCATTGCTAACTAACTCCCTTTCATGCCCCATTTCCCTCCCGGATTGTCCCACTGAGAAAGCTCACAAAAGAAGGGAGGAAGTCAGCCTTCTCTCTGAAACAGTGAGTACAACATGAACTGCTCTTATCTCTGACTCAACAGTTTGATAACTGGCAAGTTTTGTGTTGGCTTGCTGAGCTCGGCAGCCTCTGGGTAACACTGGCTGTGGTACCTACTTCTTGTGTGGTCCCTGGTTGGTGTTCACCGCTTCCTTGTGGCTGCTGCTCCTCTGTATTTCCAAGTCCCAGTAAGAGGGAGAAGAGGAGGTTGCAGTGTACAGCCTCCAACCCTTTTATCCTGTCTTCTCTGCAGGTCAGGCCAATTCCGGTCATAGTACCTGGAACCTGTTCTCCTTTCTGGTCAAAGCAATGCTCCCCTTATGAATTTCCCTGGGTCCAGGAGAAATTAAAAAAGGCAGAGAAAGCAAAATTTCCCCAGGATATGCCTGGACCACACACATTTTTTATGATGTCATTGCCATGTTAATCTCTCCTAATACTTCCTAACTTGAATTCAGCTTTGCCTGAAATCATGACTTTAACTCTTGTTTTTTGGGGAGATGAATAATGTATTTCCTCTCCCCCACATCCTTCCCAGTCTCTTATTTTAAACCTGTATCTTTCTACTTAAAAGTTATGTCTTCTGTAGACAACGCATTTTTTGTATCTTGTCCTTATTTAAAAAAAAATAATAATCTTATTAAGAAAACATTGAGGCTCAGTGTGACAACCTAAAGTTGCTTAGTGTCTGTTTACATTTAAATTATTTAATTTTTAACCTAAGTTGTTCTAACAGCCTTAGCCATTGCCTCTAGGTCGACATTCCAGTTCTTCGCTCCCCAGACAAGCTGCTTGAGCCCCAGTGCCATGTCACAATGGAGTTGGTGCCATACAGGAGCAGGCAGGAACATGCCCCGCTGTATACAGTCTCTTGTGCTGGGCACAGGAATGATAAAACAATGAACAATGCATAATAAAGCAGCTGCCCATGGCGAAAGGCAGAATTCTCGGTGTGGAGGTATGGTGGAAAGATCAGTGGATTGGGAGTAAGAACCTTCCCAGGAAACTCCCTGTCTGTGACCTGTGAGCAAATCCCTTTTCTCCTCTGCCTCTGTTGTTCATCTTGGGTGAGCTCCTGGAGAACAGGGACAGATTTTTTAAAACTTTCTTTGTATCTTTAATGCTTAGCACGGGGCCTGATGCATACTAGATGATTAATTAATGCTCCTTAATGGACTAAAAGGGCATTGGACTAGGTGAGCTCTGGGATCCCTTCCGGCTCTGATCCCATGGCTGGTGCTCCTCTGTTCACCTCCTGCTTTTGGCAGGGACTCCCAAATGCAGTTAGCTCATCAACTGGGGATCTCTCATTTAGACAAGGGCAAACCAAAACATGGACAGTAACCGTTCAGTGGGAAAATGGCTGGTTTTGGAGTGAGGGCATCTGGGTTGAGAGTGGCCCCTGTCACATCTAGGGCTGCCTAGGCTATGGGAGAAGCTGTGGCACACAGAATTCAGAGGCAGCTGGGTGATGCAGTGGGTAGAACACAAACACTCAGAGTCAGGAAGGTCCAGATTTGAACCCTTCCTCAGACATTTAGATGCCGTGTGGCTCTGGGCACATCCCTTAGCCTCCTAGCCCTAGCTGCCTCATTTGTCAGATGGTATAACAACAGCAACTACCTCATGGAGTAGCTGTGAAGCTCAAAGGAGTTAAACATATTTATAGTGCTTTATAAATCTTTAAAACCTTATGTAAGTGCTGAGTATTATTATTATTATTAAGTTATAGGATCATAGATCTGGAGCTGTAAGAGACATTAGAGTCCATCAGGTCCACCCCCTCATCTCATAGATGAGAACACTGAGACCTAGAGGGCTGACAAATGACTTGCCCAAGGTCACATAGCTAGCAAGTGGCAAGAGATGGGGTTCATGCCCTCACCTCCTCACTGTGACTGCCTCTGATGCTTTGTCAAGTATAATTGGGGGATTAGACAAGATGATTTCTGGGGCCCCTCCTAGCACTAGATCTGTGATCCCCACGATCTCTCTGTCCCTTCTCTGTCTTTGCCATTAAAAGCCTTTCAGTTTAGCTTCCTGATGGTGGAGAAATTTGCCACACGCCATCCAACCTTTCCAATCCATAGTCACTCTTGCCCCAAACCTTCTCTTCCCTTCCCCACCCTGTAGTCAGAGAGGGAATGGAAGCTGTTCCATATGGAATCTACCTCTCACATCTGTGCTCAAGTCCCTCGGGACCCTTGAGAATCATAACAACTTCACCAGCGTTTTATTTGTTCTGATGAACATTGATAATAAATCCCTCTCACGTTTCTGTCCCCTGGCCCCTTAAGACAGCTTCAATATAGAACTCCCCTCCTGACTTTTTTTTTGCCATCTGTACTGCTAATGAATCTGGGAATGATCTGTTGGCCAAGACTGATGAGGATTTTACTCATCTTCTAGAATAATTCCAAGGATTTTGATGTTCAGAAATGAGGAATTATGTACATTATTTTACTTGGAGATAGTATTATGAAGTTTATAAAAGATATTCTTACAGTCCTTTGCCTCTACCAGATTGAAAACTATTGGTCTATTCCAAATTAAGATAGCTTTTTGTAGAGACAGAAAAGAGTTTGTTTTTTGGTCTGAAATATTTAAATGACTTTTCTTCATTGCATATTTCTGTATGGTGTACACACAGGTTTACATACCACTTATTTTTCATTGTAAGTGATAAGTTGATTAAGTTAAGAATCATTTATTGTGTATCCTTAGAAGCACAATATGGCTAAAAATAGGAATTCTGTTTCCCAGACAGATATCTAATTTTGCTCATAAGTCTAGCTAGTCTGTGATTTCCTGGGTATATTTTTTACAATAATGCTGCCTGTATAGAAATGAGGCAGCCCACTGCATTTGAGGGCAGCTTCTCATTGTTGGGGAGTTTTTCCTAAATCTGACTTCTTGTAACTTCCAGTCATTGCTCCTGATTCTGCCCACTGGGGTCAGATATTGTTGTTGTTCATTTGTTTGTCATGTCTCACAATTTGTGACCCTGTTTGGGGTTCTCTGAACAGAGATTTAGAGTGGTTTACCATTTCCTTCTCCAGTTTATTTTACAGTTGGGGAAACTGAGGCAAACAGGTTGAAGTGACTTGCCTAGGGTCAAATGCCTTGGAAATGTCTGAGGCCAGATTTGAACTTGGGAAGATGAGTCTTCCTGACTTGAGGTCCAGTGTTCTGTGTGCTATGGCACCACCTTGCTGGAACCATATTGGCTTCATCCAAAGAGAAAGCCATCTTTCAGCTTTGGGAAGTTTATATAGGATGGGGATTATTTGTTTTATATAATTAGGAATCTGTTATATTTTGGTTTTCTTTAATTTCTCCTTCTGAGATGAATTAATTTATTGTTTTGTTGGTTTGGACATTTTATGCTTTTGTAAATTCTCAACTGGACAGCCATGGGGCACAGGGGTTAGAATGCCAGCCCTGGAGTCAGGAGGACCTCTGAGTTAAAATTCAGTCTCAAGATGCTTACTAGCTGGGTTACCTTGGGCAAGTCACTTTATCCTGCTTGCTTTAGTTTCCTCATCTGTCAAATGAGCTAGAGAAGGAGATGGCAAACTGCTCTAGTATCTTTGCCAAGAAAACCTTAAATGGGTCACAGAGAGTCAGACTAACAAGAAAAATTTCTAACCATTCCTCTATATTCTCAGTCTTGTTGGTCTATAGCTGTGTGATTTTTCTTTGAATTTACTGTGATATCCCCCCTTTCTCTGTTTTCATTTTATTTATTTAAATTTCTTCTTGCCTTATTAAAATTAATTTTGTTAATGACAATGATTGTTATAATTATTAATGATAATGATCAGTGTTAATGATAGTAATGCTATGTTAATCTGATAAAGACTTCTATTTAACATCTGTTAGGCTTATTCAGTTGTTCATTTTCTATTTTAATAATTTTTCATTCTGATTTCTTGTTTTTGGTGTATTACTCTGCTCCTTTTTAATGTCTTTAACTGCAAACAACTCATTAATTTCCTCTTTTTATCTTTTTAACATAAATGTTCAGGGACATAAATTTTCCTCTGAGTATTGCTTTGGTTGAATTCCCTTAAATATTGATAATAATCTATTTACAGTGCTAGAGTCTTTAACAATATTTCCTATTGTTCCTAGAAAGTACTCTTTGACCCATTTCCTTATTTTAAGTCTCTATTTAAATATATTTTCTACTAATTAATATTTAATTGCATTGTGGTTTTTAATTTTTGTTTGTTTGGACCTGGGATTTCATCAGTGTAGAGAACTCCTTTTACCAACCCAGGCAGGTCACTATTGTGCTACTGAAGTCTTACAAACTTGCTTTGGACCACTGAGAGTTTAGGTGACTTGTTTCATAGTTGATGTGTGTAAGAAGCCAAGACTTGAACATTCAGACTCTGAGCCCAGCCTTCCAGGCATTGTGCAATGCTGCCTCAGGGTCTATACATAGTGCTGAAAATTTCTTCATTTCTGAACTTATTTATGACTTCATCTTTTAGTTTTTGTCAGTGTTCCATATGTACTAAAAACAAACAGCAGCAAACCCACACCTAACCCATACTCTCTACTCTTCCCATTGAATTACCTATGTCTGTCTGTCAAACCCAACTCCATTAGTTTTTTCATCTCTAACTTATTACTTGTTTATCTTTTTGTTTGATTTATCATATTCCATTATTGAGTCATTGAAATCTCCCCAGTATTATTGCCTGCTTCTACCAGCAAGGAGCTAGGGTTCCTGTCTTTCCATCAGAGATGACTCTTTCAGATAAATATCCATACATCCTATAACCCCATCAAGTTTGTTGGAGGATTCCTTAAATTATATAGAAGTTCTTATGATTAAATCTGCTATATTTTCATTAAAGGTTATCATTATATAATTTGTCATCTTTTGCCATACTTAAAAAAACAACAACAACTGTTCGTCTTGGTCAGAAGGGAATAGTCTTTATTTCACTGATACGAATCCTTTCTCAACCTTAACTTGCACACAAACACTAAACTAGTTCTTACATATTTTATTATTCTAGATTTTCATCAAAACTCTACTCCCCAGCTTGCTTGGCCAACCCTCTGTTCCAGGTGTGAGAATTACTTCAGATAGTCCTCCCCCCTTCTCTTTTTTCTCCTCGTTCTTTGTGACATTAAAAATAAACTTATTTCTCTCCTCTCTCCTGGTTTTCTATTTTATTGTTGTTTTAAAACCTACTTATTACACTTAGTTGTCAGCCAAAACAGCATTACTATTGTTTTTAATCCCTGACATGGTGAATGCATTGATATTTTGACTTTTATCCCAGTCATAAAATATCTATTGATTTTAAATCCTAGCTTGATGATCAGTCCAGGCTCTGTGTTCTGGTTAGTTTGACACATGAAAAGCCACTTTATGTTTTACCTTTCCCACAACAAATTTCTCAAAATTATTTGTACTTTAAAAGAATTTCTTTTATCTTAAAAAGAAAACTAAGTTTTGCCAAATACTTGACTGAAGTTTTAATGAAATCCTCTGATGCCATTATAAGCTTTGAGGATGCTCAAGCCATCTCTCACTCCTGTGAAGTCCTCTAGAGTGCTGATGTTTAACCCAGATAGAAATAGGGACCATTAACTCTACATAGGGATCCCAGTGGGCCACAGATTGGCTTAGAAGACCACACATTGATCTTGTCTATGTTCTATTGTATTTGTATGTATCTCATAAGAGGCTTGGCTGTGTTTTGGACACATCTGCTCTGGAACGGGGCTATTTCTTTGGCTCAGGGTTCTTGGGGTTCCCCTGAAGGGTAGGAGGCATGTCCTCTGCCGTGGACTTCAGTTCCCATTCTGGTATGTCTTCTCTAGTGATCTCTAGTATCATTTAACTAAATGATGTCATTTAGGTTTTGCCAGGGGATTTTCCCGGGGAAAAACCAAGTATGAGTGAACCTTAGCTTTTGATACTTGTGGGCCTTCTTCTGTGTTACCTTGGTACCGGGGGGAGTATGGGCCCAAATGTAAAGCAGTTTTGACAAAACTTTTGATCCACTGAGTTCGATGTCAAAGTCAGCATAACCACAGCTATGCTGCATTTTGGTCTTGGCAACTGACAGGCTAGATGGAGTAGGTTGCTCTTCAGCCCTTCTGCTTGACCTCTGGCAAATCCTGGGAAGGATTCTAGTTCCCAGACGTCTGATACTTGTTACTCAGACTCTTCAGAGATGACACAGTCATAGCCATATCCAGTCCACCTTCACCTAAAAGCTGGAAAGGATAGAAACAACAAAGGCAGAAGATGCTGCAGTGCTGTGCGCTCATCGGCCCTGTGTTGGCAGACTGGGAGGAGAAATAAAGATGTCTCTCCCCACCGGAGCTTGCAATGGTCTTGGCTTCCTCACTTGAATACAACTGGGACGGAAAAAGGTACCACTTTGTCTACTTTGTGCCATTGGACTGTGTTCTTTCCAGCTTGATGGCCGATTGAAAGGCTTCTTCACATGGTAAGCAGACCAGAAACAATGTGTACTCATGCTTTGTGGGAGCAGTCATTTCTTTATTTGTCATTCTGCCTCTTCAGAAGCAGGATCCCCAGCCTCTTCCATGTGGGCTGGCTGCAGGTAGAACAGGCTGTCTGTGCTCTGAAGCTGGGTCTCCACTGGTCAGGCCCCCATCATCCATATATCTCTTAATTTCAAGGATATTCTAGGTTCTTCTATCATTTCTCATTTTGGTGGAAAAGCATTGCCTAATCAAATGGGTGTTTTTTTGTATGTGATAACCTTTCTAATTGGATGTTTGGAAAATACAAATTCCTTGTTTGCAACTTGACAGTTTTGTCTGTGAATTGAATTTGGGATTCACCCCATTGACATCCTGTGAATCTTGCCAGTATTCAATCTTGTTTTCAGTATTTTGGCAGAAATTTTCTTTTATAATTTCCTGTCATAAAAATGCTTAGTTTTTTTGTCTTTGAAATTTTGGGGAAGCCTATTAATTATTAAAATTTTCTCTGTCTGCACTGATCTCCAGATACATCAGTTTTTCCCCTGCATGGCTACCTTATCTTTTTTTAGTTACGTAATCATGAGTTCATTTGTTTGCTTTTTCTATCGTTTCAGTCACTCTATCCTTCAGTAGAACAATCCTGGCTTTCAATAATCTGCTCTTTTGTTTATAGTCGCTGTGGCTATTTTAAAACAACTGGGTTTCACTAGGTAGCATAATGGTTAGAGTTCTGGATTCGGAGGCAAGAAGATCTGAGTTTGAATCCTGCCTAAGATGCTTACTTTCTGTGTGACCCTGGATAAGTCACTGAATCCCCCTCATCCTTGGTGTCCTCATCTGTAAAATGAGGGAATTAGATTTGTGGAAAGGGGTCCCTTCTAGCTTTATAATTCTATAATCATCACTTTGACTTGAGATCTCTTAGAATATGTTGTTTCCTTCAGAACTCAGCTCGAACATCTTCCTTTATGTGAAACCTTTTCTGATTTTCCCTTTAGCTATTACTGTCCCTTCTCCCCAAACTAACCTATTTATTGTGTATATATTCTCTCACTGTGTGTCTCCTGATAGAATGTAAGCCCTTGAAGGCAGAGACTTTCATTTTCGTCTTTATTTCCCCAGTGCCTGACACATAGTTGGCATTTAATAAGCTCTTGAAGATTGGGGTGAGGGAGAGCATCACTAAGAGCTGGGGTTACCAGAGGAGCCTCAGTTACTTAGTTGGGGGGCTATTGATGTCAGTCCAGTTATTCTTTGAAAAATATTATTTTTCTTTTGATATCCTCACAGATTGTAGGAGATATGGTAATGGTGACTAATGCCATAGTATGAATTCTTATTAAATAATTCAAAACCTCAATGTGGAGCCATCCTGACATTCCCTCTGGAAAAAAACAAATGAAATTTCCTATCAGTTCCTCAGTTGGTTTGTATCTATCTTTCTGTATGTTTACGCACATAGACAAACTTTATCTGTATTTTAAAGTTTGTCTTATGGTGCTTTTTGTTGTTTTAACTACTATTTCCTCCAGATAGTGACCCACCCCTCTTTTGTGAACAAGAGAAGCAATGAAGCAAAAACATTACATACAGAGACTGCCTCTGACAAGTGCATACAGTATTCTGCCCTAGTGGGCTCCCTGCCTTTTAGTCTTAAGAGTGAGGAATGGATGCTTCATGATCTTTTCTGAGACCTGTGTCAGTTTTTCAGTTGTCCAGCTTTTGCTTAGTGACCTTTGCATTTATTTTGTTATGGTTGCTGCATCTGTTGTTCTAGTGTTACTTATTTCTCGCTGTATCAATTCATAAAATCTTCCTGTGGTTCTCTGAATTTCTCGTGTTGGTCATTTTTAGTGCCCCCAAAATGCTGTTTCGTTCTCATGAGGAATAGCACTGCATAATGGATAGAGAGCCAGCTTTGGGGTCAGGAAGATTTGGGTTCATGTCCCACCTCTGACCCTTGCAGGCTCTGTGACATTGAGCAGGTCAATTACCCTCTCAGGGTCTCAGGCAAAGCTTTCTCTAAGACTGTGGTTGCAGAAGAAGTACTGACCTGCATGGATCTGCGTTTCCTCAGCCACTGAACTCACAAGTCCAGTCCATATGTGAATATTGGCTAGGTTTGCTTTTGGGCTGGACTTGTGATTTCATTAGCATAAGAAAACTTTTTCTACCAGTGCAGATCAGTCATCTTTGTGCCTACATGCTGGGGGCAGAGCAAGGACACACCTTGGAATAAGGAAGAGATGACATCTTGCCTCCTGGTCCTCTCTTTCTGGCCACCTGGTCTTCACTTTAATGCTAATATCCTTTACTCTTTTTCCTTTTTTAAAAAACAGAACCTAAAAACCTCAGCTTTTTCATATCCCCTTGGGCAAAAGGACAGCAAGAGAACTGATTAGTGATGAAAGGGGAACAAGGCTCACTTCTAGCCTAATGCTGGCCCTCTTGCATCCTTATTTCCCCCTTATCTTCTAGTATTTGTGTTGAGAGTGTGAGCCTTATGCCAGGTTAAAAACATTGAGAAGCCTGACCCCGGATCTCTGGGTTCCTAGAGGAGTGAAGATGAAATACATTCTTATTTTTAAAAAATCCTCTGCCCTGACCCCTCTGTCTATCAAAGTCCTGTCCTTTGATTCATTCATTCAGAATACACACACACACACACACACACACACACACACACACACACACGCACACACACACACATACATACATATATATGTCAATATGCAGGGCACTGGGGAATAAAATATAAAAACGAATCAGTCTCTGCCTTTAAGAAGCTGGCATCCTGCGAGAGGCCAGGGGGCACCAATATTTCAGTGATTTTGGGGCATAGTTCCATCTTGCTTTCCAGAATGACTGGACCAGTTCACGACTCTGCCTCAGTTTCCTCATCTGTTAAAATGAGCTGGGGAAGAAAATGGCAAACCACTCCAGTGACTTTGCCAAGAAAACCCCAGATGGGGTCACGGAGAGTCAGATATGACTGGAAAAACAAGTGAACAGCAAACCAACAGGGCATTGTTGTGCCTGGTCTCCCATAGCCCTTCTAGCATTGGTCATTTTCATTTTTTTGGGTCAACTTTCTCTTGACTTATTTTTGATGAAGCCTTACTGGCTCTTTGTAATGACCACTTTCCTATCTCTGTCCACCAACCATCGCTTTAACTTTCTGTTCTGGAATCAAAGTCAAGTTCACCAGACTGTAGTTTGCATACTTGGTTCTCTCTTTCTGAAAATTAGGACGTTTAGATTTCTCTATGAGCTTTTTTCAGATATTCATTGACAGTGGCTTAGCCCTCCAATCTTCTGGTGCTTTTAGGACTCAAGGATGCAGTTTATCTAGCCCAGGTGACTTGGATTCATCATAAGGGCAGCCAGATGCTCTCTTACTGCCTTCCCACTTATGTTAGGGGGATCATTTTTTGTTCTGCTGTTTCCATGTTCTTTTTCTCTGTAAAGAAAACCAAAACAAAATAAAAATCAAGTCTTCTCTCATCGTTAGTTACCATCATTCCAGCCATCCCAAGCAAAAGTATTAAACCTTCCATGATCCTTTCCCCCCGCTAATATAGCTAAAAACCCCCCAAAAAACTTTGCAATTGTTTTTAGCTTTCCTCGCCAGCCTCAGCTCATTCTGAGGCTTAGGATTCCTTGCACTATTTCTATAGAACCATGTCTTGCTTTCATATTCATCTTGGGTTACCTGGATTTGCTTCCATTTTCTGTATATTTCTTTTAAAAATCTAAGTTGGCTGTGAATTCCCTGGGTATTCACATCTGTCTCTTTAGACAAATCCCATTTTTTTTCTTCCTCAGCAGATTATTCTCCTTTGTGTGCTCAGTATTTCATTCTGAGCATCTCCAATTCCTCCTGTGCCGACTCCTCAGGAGCACTTTATTCCATGGGATCCTGCTTATCTTTCTTTTAAACCATTTGATATCTGTCCTAAAATCTCAGATGCTTTTCAGACTATTTCCAGATTTCTTTTCCTTCTCTAGGATGGCTGGTGACTTCTCTCCAGGTTTCCCATCATTTCTCTACCACCAGTTATTTCCTATCAGTGAGAATCATCTCTAGAATCCATTACCCCTTACTGGTCCTCCTACCTCTGGAAAAATGAAATTATTACTCAGGCTCAAGAATTTGTTAGCTACCCTGTTTTGTGCAGAGGGAGAACTCTGCTGGGTGTTTGGATAATTGTAGTCCCTTGTCACTGCCAATTATAGCATGGCCCTGAGCCAAGATTGTAATTTGTTTTTCAAACTTCTCATCAATTTCCTTGTTCTGCCCAAGTGGTCTGTAGTATACTTCAATGACACATCCTTTGGAAAGCTATATTCTATGTATGTACTTTGTATACTACAAAGATATTTTGTAGCAAGGTCACTTAAATCTCCAGAGCTAGCATTTATAAAGTGCCTTAAGGTTTGCAAAATGCTTTCCATATATTAGCTCATTTAATCCTCACAGCAGCCTTGTGAGTGGTGCTCCCATGTGCCTTTTACAGATGAGGAAACTGAGGCTAAGTGCCCAAGGATACATAGGTAACAAGTCTCTGGGGACAGGGTTTGAGCTTAGAATTTCTCAACATCAAGTCCAGTCCTCTGTCCTCTTAACTGCCTACATGCAGCTCAAGTGTTTGCCGGTCCCACAAGAGGGCACTGAGGAGCTCATCCTTTAGTCATAGTATCAGGGAAATAATGTTTACTGGCCTTAGTGTCCACTCCTGGCTTCTCTCCAGTGGTCGAAAACAAACACTGTGAGTTATCTGTGCCTAATTGTCTTTTCTGGATCCATCTGGGATGATTTTGCTGCTGTGATGATTATTTCTGGCCATAGAGATCTTAGGACTATTTTCTTTCCCAGAACAGTGTTAGCAGATGAATTGTAAGAAAAAGCTGTTGCTTACTTTCCTGGCTGACGGAGGATCAATTGATTTCCCATATTTTATTCTGTTTGGAGTTGTTTGTTTTTATGCTTTTCTCTAGTTTTTCTTTATGTGTTCTGACACCAGGATATTAACAGCTGTACTAAAGTCACTTGGCATGCAGTTAAGTGTGAGGGGAAAAAACAACACGCCTCCCAAAGCCTGGACAGGTTTATAATGTCCTCTCTTCATCATCCAACCTTCTCTCAATCCTGAAAATAAAAACGAACCATTTAAAGCTCAAGCCCCCTAAGTCCGGGGAAACTTAGAGCTGGGGTTACAGCTTCAGAACTGGAAAGAACCTTGGAGGACACCGAGTCCAAACCCTGCCCCCCCCCCCCCACTTTACAGATGAGGAAACTGAGACTCTGAGAAAGGAAGAGAGGTGTTTGAAGTCACATATCAGAGGCTGGATCCCAGATCCTCTGATTCCATCATCCATGCTATCACATGACAATCACATCTATTTCTTGTTCCATTACTGGTGATAAATGGGGAATGAGTGGGTTTGTGGCAGAGGGATTCCGGCCTGGGGGTTATGGCCTGCCTCCAAGGTGGGTGACGGGGAGGAGGGAGACAGAGGCTTTTGAGCTGAGCCATCCAGTCCTCATTTTACAGAGAGGGAAACTGAGGCCAGTAAAGATGCAGTGATTTGACCAAGGTCACATAGGTAAGCAGACCCAGGCTTGGAATGTGCGTTTTCCTACTCCAAACATAGCACCCCTTCTTCTGAACCACTTTGCTTCTAGGAATTTTGTTTTTTAATTTCCAGGGCAAAATTCTGTTTGGATTTTGCTACAGAATATCACTTTACTTCCTTTTTTCCAAGTTTGTCTCCTTGAGCATCTTACATCATGACTGCCATCTAATAGGTGCTTAATATAAAGCCTTGTTAAACCTCTGGAGATATTTATGGAGAGAGAACTAAAAATTCTTAAAATCTGGTCTTGGAAGTAGCCCTTTGGATGATATCCACTGCCTGTGGAGTCAGAAATGGGTTCATATCAACCTCTGACTATCTGTGTGACCTTGGGAAAGTCATTTAGCTTCTCTGGGCTTTTTCCTTCCTTTCTGTCAAATGAGTCGGTTGGACTAGAGCACCTCAGACATCCCTTCCTGTTCTAGATCCAGGAGCCTTTGGATCTGTCTCACGGGTTCACATTTCAGTCCTTCTGCTAAGAAGCTGGAGGATGGTGGGCAGGTCACCTAAGCTCCCAGGACCCAGCTCCTTAGTCTGTAAAGTGTGGGGGTTGGCTTGCTAGCCTCTGGGATTCCTTCTGACTAGGCCCGGACCTTGATCACATTTATATAGGAAACTACCTCTCTGAATGTCAACTTCAACTCTTCTGAAGTTCAATCTTAGGGATGGCCTGAGGTATTGAGAGGGGTTTAGTGGTGGGCCCTGGTTACATAAGCAGTATCTCTCTGAAGCAGAGTTTGAAGCCAGGTCTTTCTGGTCTCAGACTGTTAATCTATCTACTGCCTTTCCACTATTTCAGCTTGGTGTCTTGAAAGTTTTCTCTTGCCAGAGTTTTTATCTCATTGCCTTCTGTTTTCTTTTGTCCTTGCTAAGGAAAAAAAAACCCAGTTGATTTGAAGTGCTTGTGTGATTTAGAAGGTATTTTGGCTGTGTAAATAGTCTCCATGTGTACAATTCTAGCTAACGCTTACAATGATTACAGAAATTCAAGTGTGATTTCTACTCCTGGATATCAGTAGGGGTTGACTTAGCAGAAATCTCTAACAGGAAATGGGGAGAAGACTCTGTAGATGGTCACAATAATCCAGGTGGGGTTTGGCAAGGGCTGAAGGTCAGAGGTCAAGGGGCCAAGGGTTTCAGCAGTAGAGGACAGGGTGGAGTTGAATTGATTCAATTATTAGGTCAAAATTCAGAAGGGAGAAAAGTGAAATCAGACCAGGGGCAACTTCCTGAGACATTGACAGGGCATTTAGGTGGTGCCATAGTCCATAGAGTGCCAGATATAGTGTCAGGAAGACTCATCTTCATGAGTTCAAATCTAGCCTCAGATACTTACTAGCTATGTGACCCTGGGCAAGTCACTTAACTGTTTGCCTCAGTTACCTCATCTAGCAAATGAACTGGAGAAGGACATGGCAAACCACTCTCATATCTTTGCCAAGAAAACCCCAAATAAGGTCACAAAGAGTTGGACAAGACTGACCAACAACAATGTCCTAAGAAGGTAGTGAGGGAAGAGGTGGGGGGGGGAGAGAAAATACGGGTTGGAGAAGGACATGAAGACAGGTTTGGGGCATAGGGAGGCACAGGGAAAGATAGAATGATAGGAGGTTATGGTCAGCAGAATGTCAGAGAATTTAATTAAGAGAACAAAATACTTATGGTTAATGGAGAGATCCAGATGTGACCATTCCTGTGTGACTGAGGTGGAGGGAAGGACTGGGTAGTCATGGGATTGAAGAAGATAGAGGTCTGTGTTGTGAAGTGTGTATCTAGTTGAATTTTTTTTTTTTTACAATACTGGTACGTAATTTCCCTAACACTATAGTTTTTATTGTATAATGATTCCCTCCACCAATGTTTTGGGATCTGAGATCTGTCAAACTCTAATCTATTACAGCAAGCCTTTGGATTGAATTCGGAATGATCTATCAGTTCATTGATTGTTTTTTCTTTTAAAATTTAATATCAGATAGTTTTGATCATTGCCCTTTTAGAGCATAAATTTGAGGTTTAGTAGTACAAGCTCACCTTCTTCCTCATTTTTTCATGATTTCCCTTTGATCTCCTTGTCTATTTGTCCCTCTAAACACATTTGTTATCTATCAAATTATCTGAAGTAGACTACTGGCATTTTGATAGTTATTGCATTAACATCATGGATCAATTTGGGTACTATTGCCATTTTCGCTGTCTTGGCCTTACCTAACCACGAACATTGATGATCTCTTCAATTACTTAATTCTTTATTTCAGTTAAAATTCTTTTACAGTTGTCTTGATACGTATATTTTGTCTATGTCTTGGAAGGTGAATGTGATTCATTCTGCCATTATTGTAAATGATATTTCTCTTCCTACCAATTGATTTAGTTCCCCCACCCCCTTTTTGTGATATAGAGACATGCTGACGCTTCTTGTGACTTTATCTTATTCTCCCATTTCACTAGAACTATTTATTATCTTCACAATTTTGGGAGTCTTTTGAATTTTCTCCATGTAACCTCATATCATCTGTAAATATAAATATTGATACCTCTTCCCCCTTACCTCTTATTCTCTTAATTTTATTTTCTTGTCTTCCTGCTATAGTTAGCTTTTGTAGCACAAGGTCCAACAGTAATGATGATTCTAGGCAGTCCTTCTTAACTGCTGATCTTAGTAGGAAAACCTGTAATGTTTCTCCATTAAATATAATTTTAGGTGCTACATTTAAAATATTTTTGTCAAACCAATAAGAAAAGAATCCTCCTATTCCTATAGGATTTAATGTTTAATTTTTAAAAATGTGCATTCTATTTTATAAACGTTTCCCCTGCTTCTGTTGATAAAATCATATTGCTCCGATTTTTTTTTATTGCTGCATTTTATTCTGTTGCTTGCTTGCTGAATGTTGAAGCATTCCTGAACTTCAGGCATGAACCCTACTTGATCATAATAAATAATTTTGAAATATTGCTGTCCTTGATTTTCTAGTATCATATTTAACTTTTTAGGTAAATATCCGTTTGTGATACTGGCTTAGAGTTCTATTCCCTTTTCTTTCCAGGTTTTGTAGCTCAGAACTATAGAAAAAAATGGATAGAATGCCATCTCTTTCTATTTTTGAAAATAGTTCATAGAGTCATAGATCTGTAACTGGAAGGGACCCTAGAACTTGAATCCAAGCTCATTATTTTACAGATGGGGAAACTGAGGCCCAGAGAGGTGAACGTGCTGCTAGTGTCTCAGGCAGGATTCAAAACTAGTTCTTTTTTTTCTTTTTTGGAGTTGGCGAGGAAGGACAATTGGGGTTAAGTGACTTGTGCAAGGTCACACAGCTAGTAAGTGTTAAGTGTCTGAGGTCAGATTTGAACTCAGGTCCTCCTGACTCCAGGGCCAGTGCTCTATTTACTGTGTCACCTAGCCACCCCAAAACTAGGTCTTTCTGATTCTGAGCCCAAGACTTGTTCTACTCTTATATAGTACAAGGATTAATTCTTCTTTGAGTATTGATAGAATTAAGTCCAATTCCTCCTGGGCTTGGTACCTTTTAGCATAGTAGCTCATTCAAGCCTTTAGAATTTCTTTATCTGAGTTAGGTTTATTTTTATATTCCTGTTTTCTCAGTTTTTGTGTTTTAAATTTTTGTAAATATTCATATTTTTGTTCTTCAGTGGTTTCAGTCATGCTCAACTCTTTGTGACCCCATTTGGGGGTTTTCTTGGCAAAGATACTGGAATAATTTGCCATTTCCTTCTCCAGCTCATTTGACAGATGAGGAAACTGAGGCAAACAGAGTAAAATGACTTGCCCAGGGTCACACAGTTAGTAAGTGTCTGAGGCCAGATTTGAACCTATGAAGTTGAGTTTTCCTGATTCTAAGCCCAGTGCTCTGTGCACTATGGCGCCACCTAGCTGCCCAAATGTTCATATAGATTCTAAGTTTTATTGTCATAACTGTGGGTAGACTGGTTGTGTATTTGGCTTGTATTTGTTGTAAGCTCCTGTTTCTAATTTGCAATTTGGGTAATTTGATTTTCCTCCGTCTATTCTTGATTAAATTTGCTAATTGATTACATTTATCAGTTTTGGTATTAAAATCTATTTTATTAATCAACTTAATTGTTCTTTCATTTTTTTCTTTTTTTAACAATTAAATTGTATTTTTTTCAATTAACAAGATTCTTTACCCCCCCATCCCTCCTGCTGAGAGCAAAAGCCAATTTACTGATTTCCTTTTTGATTTTAATGATTTCCTGCTTTGTGCCTACTTATCATCTATTAGTTTTCTTGTTTTCTAATTTCTTCAAATGAAAACAACTCATCAATTTTCCTCTCTCCCTCTGTTGCTAATAAAACACTTGGGGATATAACTTTGCCTCTGAATGCTGCTTTGGCTACATCCCATAAACTTTGAGATGTCGTATTTATAGTTTCAATATCTTTAATATGATTTGATATTATTTCTCTCATCAGTTCTTTAGCTTACACATTATTTACCAAGTCATTTTTTAGAATCCCTATGTAGGGCTATATTTTTGATGATACTTTCCCAGTTGATTGCGGTTTTTATTGCATTGCAACCTAAAAATGCATTGTTTAAGATGGCTACTTTTCTGAATTTTTGTAAAACTTCTTCGGTCTTAAAATGATTAGTCATTGTGAATATTCTATGTATTTGCCTACTTAGATAAATGTTTGATCTTGTCAGTGAGGGTCCTTCCCTTTAGCTCCTCCTTGAGAAAAGGGGCTGCATGGCTTTTCCATTTGTGTCCCAGAAATGATTACCATACTGCTTGGCACAGAGGAAGTGATTAATAACTACTTTTCATTCATTCATTCATTAAATGATCAGATGCCGTTTTTCATCATGTGCTGACTCTTGTTCAAGTCCTACAAGTCTTCCCTGGGATTGGGGGGGTGTCTTTTGGACGTGCTGAATACTTTCCTCTAGATCTTTTGACATTGCATGGAGAGCCATGGAAGGCATTAGTTGTCTCGCTATTGATCATCCTTTCCTTTTGTTACGAAGTCATTTTCCAGCCACACACCTCCTTAATCATATCTTTCACTTTTCTTCAACTTTAATTCTTTGGGGACCATTTTATTCCATGGCTCACTGGAAGTTCAAAAGATGGGTTTTTCTTTCAGGGAGAAGTTTGAAACCATTAAAATCACCACAGAGTTTCCAAAGACAGTCCTATCTATTTCCTTCCTCTAGTTCAATTCTGTTCCCACCTCATTGACCATCTGAGATTTATGTATCGAGGGACCAGTTCTTCATTTCCTCTTTCAACTATACATCATAGTATAGATAAAGGACATTCTTCATTCATTTGTTTTTTTTTTTTCCTCTTTGGATAGTTGGGTTGGACTCAAGTGTTTGTTTATCTCATTTAAGAGTCATCCCAGTATCAGCCTGTCATCAATAAATATTTATCAACTACCTATGTGTCGAGTACTGTGCTAAATTCTGGGGATATACAGAAAGGCAGAAGATAGCCCCTGATTTCAAGGAGCTCCTGGTCTAATTGCAGACAAACTATATGTATATGGAAGACATGACCACTTACATGTGGTCTTTATTGTGTTTTGGAAATTGCTTAACTCATCCATGATAATGGCAGATGTTTTTGGCGATCTCCTCATTTGATTTTTGTAGTGGACTGGTGAACTGAGTTCTATCTTCTGTACATTTTTTTTTGAGGAAGCTTATGTGATTTTTAACATATGCAGGGAGAGAATATTTGGGCCCCTTTTCCTGTTGGTAAATTCTTGGAAACCTCTATTTTAGGGAAAAGTGCTAGACCAGCCACCCCTCATTCTTCATTTTCTTTTATCACTGTTTCATGCTATTTTATGAGAAATTCCTTATGTCATAATAATATTTCATTGTATTTCTCTATGTGTCTTTCTGACACAGACACACACACAATAGGTGTTCTTCAGCTATAAATAATAGGAAATGTAAATTGTTTTAAAATGTTTGTTGTTAAGAATAATGCGGCTATGAGTCTTTTTGTACAGATAAGTTTTTTCTTGCTGTTTAATCAACTTGATGTATAATAATGGGATTACTGGGCCAAAGTATATGGGCAATTATGACAATTTTCTTTCTTTTCAAAGGGATTAGACTAATATACATTTCTTCTGAGTCATGAATTACTGTGCCTGTTTCTCTATAGTCCTGCCAACATTTGAATTTTTCCATTTTTAAAAAAACCCATTATTGCCAACTTGTTGACTATGATAGTTATATTTCAGAGTTGTTTTAATGTGCATTTTTGTGAGAGAATCACTTTCACCTCTAGCATCCCAATTTCAAGAAATGTTAAGTCCTGCTTTCTTCTTCCCTAGGTTATTTCTTTCTTATATTAGCTCATTTAGTGACTCATAGACAAGTAGAACTATCAAAGGATATTAGTCTTGCCTCTTTCCTTACAGTAAACAAACCCTGGGCCTTGACTTACCCCCTTTGAAATTATTTGAATTTGTTCACTTTAAAAAAAGGTTGGTTTTTTTTTTTTTTGGTCTGCTGTATTTGCATTTCAAAAACTGTTCAGCTCTGGTTATTGCAAAAAAAATTGCTGGGAAGACATTAATTCTATTAAATCATTTTTTCCCTGTTAAGATTATGTGATAGTTTTCAGAAGTTATATTTGGGTAGTAAGTTATCCTTGAAAAGCCCTTTTGCTTTTCAGTATTATCATATTTCTGTTTATTCTTTTACTTCTTATAATTGAAGAGCACTCTTAAGTACTTTAGATAGGTATCCTGCCTTTTTGTGACTGCCTACAATTTTTTTTCTTTTACCTGGATGTTCTAGACCTTGGTGACTTCATTTCCAAATATGTTAAACCCATAGTTTCTACTGTAATCCTGTAGATTCTGTTGCTATGTACTTTGCCTTTTAGCTTAAATACTTTTAGGCAGTTTTCTCCTAGGATTTCTGAAATATAATATTTAGGATTTTTATTTTATCATTTTTTTCTGGGAGGTCAATGATTCCTTAATTGTCTTGCTGAAACTTGTCTTCAAGGTTCTTTGCTTTGTATCCCAATTTTCCTATCTTTGACTTTGATCTAATAAAACTTGTATCTCTGAATTTATGTATTTTTCATTGTTTTCAGGGAAACAACTCCTTTATTAATATTTTTCTGCTTCTGTTGTAAGTCAGTGATTTGTTTTTTGAAATTTTTATTTGAGTTATAATTTTACTTCTCTCTCTTCCCTGATTTCTATTTAAAAAATCTCCCTTGAATTTTTGTGGTTATCCTTTCTTTTTGATCTATTGACCTCACAGATCCCCTGAAAGGGTTGGTCTTATGGTTCCTCAGAGGTCCGTGGACCACACTTGGAAAATCACTGTTGAAAGGGAACAGGACTTGGGTCCTCCTCAGCAAGATCACCATGTGGCACCATTTGAAAGCATCAATTCCCAAGGGAGCAAGGAGTGGCTTTCCAGAGTAACCCTTGGGGACAATCCTAGGGTGCCTGAGATGAGAATTCATCTGGCAACCATTTGGACAGTTCGTCTCATATTGTCAGGACCAATGTGGAAAAAGAAGTGTGCTAAGAGTGAGCCCACTATTCTCAGACACTGTGGCAAAATAAAAGAGAATGTGTCTCCAGGGTGTTGGGGAAAATGTTTCTATGTTTCTTCTTGCCATATTTTTGAAGTAAATATCCTTTGGTAAAAATTAATTGATATTAAGTGGTGAAATGGAATGGGGGCTTTAGTTACTGGTAACTAACAGTGGGGGAAACAGTTAGTAAGATCTTGAGCCAATGGTATTGGAAAAAGAGATGTGCCCCCTTCTTCAACCCTCAGATTATTTTTTATTTTTTTAAATGCTTTATTAACTTCTGTTTTACATCATTCATTTCTGCCAGATTTTGAGTTACAATCATTTTCCCCCCGTTATTCCCCTACCCAACCTCCCAGAATAGCAGTCCCACAAGATATCGCTTCCTCCAATCTGCTCTCTCCCATACCTTCTCCCATACCCCCAACGACTTTTCCATTAGAGGAAGGTGAATCTTTGTGTCCCAAAGCCTGCACATCTTATCTCCCAATTATAAGCAAAAGAGTATTAATAATAGTATTTATATATATTTGAAACATTTAATGTTAAGACCTTGAATTTCAGATCCATTCCCTTCCTCCCTTGTCACCCATTCCCTCTTGGGAGATAAGTAATTCAGTATATGTTGTACATGTCTAGCTATGCAAAACATTATCATAGTAGATATATTGTACAAGGCTGCTATAATTCCCTCCCACTCATCCCACCCCCCACCTGGTCCATTCCCTACATGATCCTGTCCCTCTTCTATAGTGGGTACTTCCAACCTCCCCCCCCCCCAAGGATGCCCTCCCATCCATCATCCCTCCTCTCATCCCCCTTCCCCCTATTCTCCTGCAGGTTGAGATATCCCATTTAGTATGTATGTCATTCTCTCCCTGAACCTAATTCAATGAGAATGTGGTTTTGCCTTTTTTGCCTTCCTATTCTCCTCCTCCCTTGCAACCACTTCCCCTTGCTTCTTCTACATGAGATAGTTTACCCTACCCTATCTCTCCCCATCTCCTCTTGGCACTTTCCTCTCTCACCTCATAATTTCATCCCTTGAGTATTCTCCCTTCCCAACAAATTCAACCTATGCCCTCTATCCATATATAACTGTAACCATATACACACACATTCACATATGTATTCATATGACCACACCCCCTTCTTCCATTGTTTTCATAGTGAAAAAGATATCATCAGTCCCAGTTATTGCTTTTCCATATAGGAATGTAAATAGTTCAACTTTGATAAGTTCCTTTTGATTTCTTTTTCCCTGATTACCTTCTCAGGCATCTCTTCCTTCTTGTGTCTGGATGTCAAATTTTCTATTCAATTCTGGTTTTTTCCTCAAGAATGCTTGAAAGTCCTCTATTCCACTGAATGACCATATTTTCCCCTGAAACAAAATACTCAGTTTTGCTGGGTAGGTGACCTTGGGTTCATTCCCAGTTCTTTTGCCCTCTGGAATATCATATTCCTTGCCCTTCGATCCCTCAGTGTAGAAGCTGCCAGGTCCTGGGCTATTCTGATTGTGTTTCCACAATATTGAAATTGTTTCTTCCTGGCTGCTTGTAGTATTTTCTCCTTGATCTGGGGATTCTGGAACCTGGCTATAATATTCCTGGGAGTTTTCTTTTTGGGATCTTTTTCAGGAGGTGATCGGTGGATTCTTTCAACCTCTATTTTGCCCTCTGGATCTAAAACAGGGCAATTTTCCTTGAGAATTTCTTGAAGGGTGATTTCTATGTTCTTTCTTTGATCATGGCTTTCAGGTAGTCCAATAATTTTTAAATTGTCTCTCCTGGATCTATTTTCCAGGTCAGTGGTTTTTCCCATGAGATATTTCACATTGCCTTCTAATCTTTCATTTGTTTGGATCTGCTTAACAGCATGTTGAGTAAATTGAATAAGCCGAGCATCAGACACAAGAAGGAAGAGATGCCTGAGAAGGCGTCAGGAAAAGAAATCAAAAGAGACTTATCAAGTTGAACTATTTACACATTCCTATATGGAAAAGCAATAACTGTGACTGATGATTTCTCACTATGAAAACAATGGGAAGAAAGGGTGTGGTCATGTGAATACATATATGGTGTGTGTGTGCTGCTTACAGTTATATATGGATAGAGGGCATAGGTTGAATTGTTGGGAAGGGAGAGAACTCAAGGGATGAAATTATGAGGTGAGAGAGGAAAGTGGCAAGAGGAGATGGGGAGAGACATGGTAGGGTAAACTATCTCACGTAGGGGAAGTGGGTGCAAAGGAGGGGGAGAATAAAGAAGGCTAAAAAGGCAAAACCACATTCACATTGAATTTGGTTCAGGGAGAAAATGACATACATACTAAATGGGATATCTCAACCTGCAGCAGGATAGGGGGAAGGGGGATGAGAGGAGGGATGATGGCTGGGAGGGCATCCTTGGGGGGAGGGGAGGTTGGAAGTACCCACTATAGAAGAGTGACAGGATCATGTAGGGAATGGACCAGGTGGGGGGTGGGATGAGTGGAGGGAATTATAAGCAGCCTTGTACAATATATCTACTATGATAATGTTTTGCATAGCTAGACATGTAGAACATATACTGAATTACTTATCTCCCAGAGGGAATGGGTGACAAGGGAGGAAGGAAATGGATCTGAAATTCAAGGTCTTAAGATTAAATGTTTCAAATATATATAAATACTATTATTAACACTCTTTTGCTTGTAATTGGGAGATAAGATGTGCAGGCATTGGGAC